>SCLH01002290.1:169429-212466 GCA_004367855.1 Oikopleura vanhoeffeni
CCATAACTATTGGAATAAATATTTGTTCTAGCGTTTCTCTCAAATCCATAATTATTCTGATGTATATTTTTTCTGGCGTTTCCATCAAATTTGTAAGTGTTGCAATAAATACTTTTTTGAGCGTTTCCACCAAATTTAGATGTGTCGTCATAAATATTAGTTTGAACGTTTCCACCAAATCCATAATTGTCGTCAAAAATATGTTTCCCAGCGATTTTACCAAATTCATAGGTTTCGTCATAAATATTAGTTTCAGCCTTTTGACCAAATTTATCATTATCGAAGTTAAAATTTTTTTTAGCGTTTCTAGCACATTCATAATTTTCGTCAAGAATATTTTTCTTTAAAATTTTACCAAATTCATAGGTGTCGTCATAAATATTTCTTTTTGTGTTTCCATCAAGTTCAAGAATTTCGTCATAAACATTGTCTTCGTCGCCTTCGTCTTCTCGATGAGATAAATTTTTTTTGAAAATCATTTGATCGAATCTTATTTTTTCAGCTTCATAATCACTTTCAAAAAGAAAGGAAAATTCTGAATTAGATTTGACAATTGATGATTTATTTTGCAAGTTCATGACGCGTTCTTTCAGCCACCTAGAGGCAATGAGAGTGATTTTGAGTTTAAAATTTTTGTATGCGAAAACTACTTTTTTTCTATATATCAAAGAACCTGCCTAGGTAGCATTTTTTAATGTCAATCGTCTATGTTTTTATGTTGTATTCGACATAAAATTACACAAGGCAGGATCTTCGATATGATCAAATAGTTTGAGACACGTAAACGACCGGCGCTCAGCTACCGCTACGGGGACTGCCCCGCGTGGAATGCCAAGTGAAAACCCGTTCGGATTCTAACATGTCAACTTCCTATTCTGCCAATTATAGCGAAGCGTCTGAGAACCGAAATAATGTCGCGCGCATCGAAGATTGCCTACTCCTTTATTGTAAAGATCAAATAACGGCTTCTGTGGGTTTTCTATTTTTCAGCCGCAGCGGCACCATACCCAACGGCTCTTGTTATTTATTGTTCTCTCAAAAAAGTTTGAGGCTTAAAGTGTTAGCGTTGATTGTGTCTTCTGTGGAAAGCAAAATAGAAGGTGTCATTTTATCAAAAACTAATAATTTTTGTTGACGTTTGTGATAATACAGGTTCGAAAGTGTAAAAGTGGGTATTAAGGAGGACTGCGTGATTGACGGCAGCAGCTTCAAACACCAACCTGGTAAATTTCTTGATTGTAAGTGAAATTAGTTGTCTGATGGTGCTGAAAAAGAAGGCCTGATTTTATGCAACAAAATTCCAAAGCTGTAGAATAACCGATAAGCGCGATTTTATAGAGACCCCTAAAAGTGCAAAATATCGTCCTCGAATAAAATTTCAAAACTTCAGATGTTTAAATCAAATTTTATGAAAATAAAGGCGATAGATGATTGTTTATTGCACGAAAGTTAAAACGCTAGAATTAACCGAAAAGAGCGGATTTGATTAGGAGCCGACGCTAGATATGCCAAAAAATAGCCCAAATAAAAATCGTGCATGGAAATATGTACTCTTGGAATGGGGCTTGAAAATGCGCTGCAGAACTAAACTTCTGTTTTTATCTGTTACAGAGTTGGTTTGCAATCTGTCTGGTATGAACAGGTGTGATCTCTTGTCAATATCCGGAGAAATGTCAATAATAATTTCTCTGCATTTTTTAATTGAGTTTTCTTAGTTTGATTCAACCGTTTGAATGTCTGAGCGTTAAATATGTTCTAAAGGCACAAGAGTAGGCAAATTCAGCTGCTTATTGTGTGATCAACCGGAATCAGTTCTTAATGTTATCATCCGGCTTTAATTTTCGACTCGGAGGCAAAATGTTAAGGTGAAAAACAAGAGGCGTGGGCTCACTAAGCACAATTCTAGTCACAAAAAACGAACAATTTAGTGTAAATATTTGGCTAGTAAATTATCTTAAGATGATTAAAATCCATTCGTGATAAGTCTTAATCATATTTGGCTACATAACATGCTAAGTCAATGTTTATTATCACATGGTAGTATTAAGTACGTTTAGATATATTCGCAAGCTCTTGAGAAGTCACCATCCGCTTAAGGGTGTGCATGTCTGATTTAAAAGGCTAAAGAGGCATTTAAAATGCCCAAAATTGATACGGGTTAACTAATTAAGTGTACTAATACTCGGGCAATCATCAAAATTTTATGAAAATTTCGCATTTTTTCGAAGTTTTTCTAAATATTTTGTTAAAAAAGAAGTTAAAAATAACATGTGCTCGATTGACCAGTAAATTACTTCAAGAATCGACTTGACGTAAGCCAACTTCGTCTTTCAGTGTTTTCCAATTTCATTTGTTATGTCTTTATTTGAAAATCTGGGAAAATTACAGAAAGCATTTGGACTGTCGTTTTATTTCTTGATGAGGCCTTTTTGAGGAAGTCAAAAAATGTACTGAAGGAAAATTGATGAATTTCTTGATGTTTTGGAAATCTCAAAACCAAGATTTACAGAAAACAACGACAAAATTTAGGCAAAAGTCAACTTGGTGTTTGCACGGACTTTTCAGCTACAGCATGCATTATGGGTTTCGAATGTGTGACTTTTGAAATCCGGCGAGAGATACATTGATTGAGACCCCTAAACAGGGGTCAAAAACAGTTTCTTTGGTGATACTGAGACAAATTTAGAGAATTTCAAAAACTCAGACTTGGTGTGTTGCCCTTACGTTCTGTTCCGGTTTATTTGAGTCATAAATCATTGAGTACACTAAACAACTTCGAGGATGAGATACAGTTTGAACAAAGAATCTTATTTTTGTAAGCACTTCTGAGACGACCAGTCCCGTCACTTTTGATATAATGTTTTAGGAATGCCAAGATTTGTTCAAATATATAGAAGGAGTAATGTTTGAACGGACGAAATTTGTCCTTTGCTCGGGTGGCATTTTTGCAAGATACCGATCATGGGCTCGTTGATTGATAACTTTTCAGCTGCGATGATCAATCGGCCCAATATACATCAAATAGGTGATTCATTAACAGGGCATCTTGTAACTAGCGATTTGCATAAATGCTTTTTAAGAAAATTTTGAGTTCAATTAACTTTTGTAATTCGAGAAATATAGAAATTTTGGATTAAAAGACGTAGGTTTCATCAGTTCGATAAATAATTAAATAAGTAAAGTTTTAGAATTAAACACATAATTGTTCCACGAATATTTGAATTATAACTAAAGTGACAATATCTTGTGCTTTTAAAGATAATGACTGCATTTGTGTAAGAAATAAAACGTTAAAAATTACATATAAGTGTTACAATATCTGAATATAGTAAATGAATAGGAATTTGTGCTGTTTAAAATAATCCTATTATTTTTAATAAATAAAATGTAAAAATTGAAAAAGTAGGTGAGTGTTAAAAATAAAGAAGATCGGTATGAGACGCAAACCACGAGGCGCGATTTTGGTGTCTGCACCGCGAGTCGAGATTGAGGGCCACGCACACTGACCCAATCTGATCAGCGCGCGTTTTTGGTGTCTCAAACTATTTGAATCATATAGTATACAAATACATAATCACTAAAGTGTGGCTTATTTATCTTTCTTTCGGCTTGATAAAACGGCCCCTCTTCCGTGATTATATACTGTTTCAACACGTTTGAATCAAAAACGATTATGTTTTGTACAAAACGTAGTAGTACAATACGTTTTGTACCATACAAAATCGTTTTTGATTCAAACGTGTTGAAACATGGTATACTTATAGGGCCTTTGGAGCAAAAAATGAACAACCTGATCAAAAGGCCGTTTGCATCTGAAAATTGAAGATCTTGGTGGCGCTGTTTTGAGTGGTCAAAGTTTTATTTTCGAAAATCCAAGAACCTTTTTATCGTATACTAATTTTTTGCTCGGGATGCCTATATAAAATTCCGCCTTTCTTACTCCGAATAATTTATTTTTGATTCAAAGATTATGATTTTTATTTTTCTTAATTAACCTTTTTTCCTTAAACCAAAATTGAACCGAATTATATGCCACACAAAATCATCACGCTAATTAGAGCGCTGTGGTCTCGCAAATCGTAAAACTCTATCTTCAAAGTGATATTATTTAAGTGATCTTACACAAGAACGTGACAAAATTCATGTCAGAGTCTTAAGGGCCTCGGTGTTATTTGACGGATTTGCACTTTTTCTTTTTTTTTCTCTTGATGATAAACTTTTTGCCACTTGAAAATTGTCGGATAAAAACAATCACGAACGATAGTGGCCAGTTTTTAATTTACTTCTTTTAATTTGTTCTTTTCAGATCGAATATATTTACTTCATAACTCGTCTTTTTAAAAAACATTTTCCAAACGCGCATTGGCTTTTTAAGGTGAATAAATTAATGTAAAATTTTATTTTATATTAATTAGGAACCGTCAACACCGACCCGTCCAACGTTTAAAATTTATTTAATTTGATTTTATACGATTTGTACGTAAAAATCAAAAATTTTGAAAAAAACAAAGTTTTGGCACATCGAAATCCATTTTTTCATGAGTTGGGTGAAATAAATTTAAAACATTGGATGAGTCGGCTTACCAATTTGGCAAGTTTCGGTGTAATAAATTTTTGTTAATTCTGGATTGAAGAGGGGGATTGAGAACCGTAGTTGCGTTCAAAATATTATCATTTAGAATATAAACAAGTGTGAAGAAACAAAACGAGGACATATTTGAATAAAATAAACGGTGGCATTTGCAATATTTTCAGCCGGTTATTCCAGAAAAATAAGTTTAAAAATTTTTGAACAAGAAATGAGAAAATTTTTCGAAATATTTCCAAATGTGAAGAAAATTTAGTGACCTACTCAAAAGTAAAAGTGGTTATTTTGTCTAGGTTTTCTCGTTGATTCGAAACAAATAATTAAAAAAATAATCAAATAATATGGACAATTTTTGATAATTTTCGAAATTTTTCCAAAAATATCTTAAAATTTGACGAATTCGAAAAGGGATTTGAACTCAAAATCTTGTAAAAAGCAATAATACGAAAATTCAAAAGTCACAAAAGTTGCCTCGATGATTAAACATAACTTTGATGTTATATTGAAGAAAATACATTTACCCAGTAAAACTATTCATCAAGCACCTGGATCTTTCAAATAGCACCGAGGCCCTAAAGTAAAAACTTTTCAACATTTAGCTGATAAAAAAACTTTAGAAAATAGCTTTCAGTAAAAGTAATGGCTCTCGTAATACGAGACTCGTATTTAAATTAATACCAAAGACTGGATTTGAATATTTACCGAAACTCACCTGAAAATATTGGGAACTCTCCGCATTGATTGACCGTAAATACATTATTTTCAAAGTCGCATTCAAAAGAATCGTCAATAATAGCTCGGTCGGAATACTCTTTCGTCGTTATAATAAACAGCATATTTTGTGATTGTTCATCCCATTTAATTTCTAATGTGGCATTTTGCATTGACTTAAAGAAAATATTTCATTATAATATTCCCACCACTTTTCAGGTCAAATGACGGTTGGCATTTTCAGAGATTTTCATATATTAAAAACAAACTTGATCAAAGGGATTCAGGGGGCCAATAAATCGGCGCTATATTTGCGAATATCGTCAAAAGTTCCCTGAATCACAAAAATTTGCTGGAAAAACTTTTGGCAATATTGACTCTCCTGTATTTTGAAATATAAATTTTCATATAAAGAAAGGATTTTAATAATTGATACATTTTCTGCATACAGATAAGTTAAAATTTAGTTTCAATAAATAATTTTTTTCAAAAATAAAGTTCATTTTCGTCATCAAAGTTAAATTTCACGTAAAATTTTTCTTTTTAAATTTAGCTTGACTTTATTTTATTACTTTTTTAATTAACTTAGTCTACATACCTGCAGAATGAGAACGTTTGCAAAGATAGCGCTATGATTTTGTTTTTGAAAAGCATCCATTTGATTCAATTTAGTGCTTGTAATTTCTCTGTCCTGCGAGTAAAAATTATTTTCATGTGATTGTATATTAAGCTGATCCTTGTACTGCCTTGTAGGAAAGCAATTATTTCAGTTAACTACCAAATTGACAGATAAGCTGAAGTACAACACTTAAAAATTATTTATCCAATTATCAGAGTTTCAGACATAATAAATTTGGATCGAAAATAGGTCATAAAATTTGGTAAGTCATAAATCAAGTAATTTTGAGCCTGGTCAATAAGATTTTTAAACACCAGTGATATCATTTCACTGATAAAATATCCAAATACTCATTAAAAACTGTTCCCAATGTCAGATAAACTTGATTTGAATTCTTTTTAAGTTTGAGCTCGTGAAATAAGCTAAATTTATACATAATTTTTATGTACATGAAGTCAAATTCACATTTGTTTCAAAATTTTAATTAATTTGACAATGTTGTGGTTGTACGTACAATATCGGTGTTTTGATTGGTAATTTCATTAAAAATTAGCAATTTAATGTTTAATTTCATAAATTTTTGAAATTAATTTTCAATGTCAGAATTTTCGAGTTATTAATTCATAATGACATATTTTATTCAAAAATTGCAATTTAAATGATTAAATTGGTAACCTTTAACCGATGCAACAAATGAATTGAAATTGTGTCGAAAAATCACTTCGAAATTATGTGAAATTGCCTTAAGGGGGTCGGTGCATTTTGGCAGATACGTATATTGGCTCTTGATGAAAAACTTTTCACTGGGTTTATATCTTTTCTCAAAATACCACCAAAGTAATGTTTCATACTCCAGGCAACTTTTGTAACTAAAGAATTTTCGAGTTATTGCTTTTTAAGAAAATTTTGAGCTCGAATTAAATTTTTCAAATTCCACAAATTATGAGAAATTTTTGAAAAAAGTTTCGAGCATTATAAAAATGCCTTATTTTTCCATCAAATTTTTTTTGCAGTATTTGTTTCAAATCAACGAAAAAAACTCTTCAAAATGGCCCCTTTAACTTTTCGCGTAGTTGACCACATATTTTTTATATGATATTTGAAAAATCATACCACATTTTTAGGGATTTTCGGTCGAAACTATTTGGAAATATTTTGAAAATTTTCCTCATTTCTTGTTCAAAAACTTTCAAACCTACAGCCTGTATACAGCTTAGCTGAAAACTCAGGCTGTATTTTTATGGAATCCTTAGCTGAAAATATTGGGAATGTCTACTTTAACTTTTATCAAATATGTCCTCGTTTTGTTTCTTCGCTCTTGTTTATACTCTGAATCATACTTTTTTGAATGAAAATACGGTTTGCGCGAAATGTACTTTAGCCCTCTTTGATCAAAAATTAAAAAAAAATTATTTTACCGAGACTTGCCTAATTGGTAAGCCGACTCGTTCACCACGCCAAATGTAATAAATTTCATTCATGAAAATAAATATTTTTTTCGATGTGCTGAAATTTCTTTTTTTTTCGTCTTTTTTAGGAAATTTTAATTTTCGATTTTGACGTAGAAATCATATGAAATTAAATTTTCGATGGTGATCGTGACCATTTTTTGATGCTTCTGATTAATAAACCAGAATAAAGAAATTTAATGTAATTTAGACACCTAAAGTACAAAAGGCGCGTTTTTAGAGTGTTTATTTTAAAGACGATTTATAAAGTAAAAATAATCGATCTAAAAAAAAACAGATTGAACAAAGTGAGGTCAAAAGTTGCAACTTACGTTTGAAATACTTTTTATTCGAAAATTATAAGGTGGCAAAAAGTTTCCCATGAAGACAAAAAAAATTGAAAAAGTGCAAATCTGCCAAAATGCACCGACCCCCTTAATCGAAATTGCAAATTAAATTTAATTATGAAATTATGCACACAATGTCAAAATTCGAATTTATTCACGCAATGTCTATCAGAACATTTCTCCTCAAAATGTTTTTCCAACATTGACAGAAATGGCAAAGAAATGAATAACGTTATTAAAACTTCCTCTTATTTTAGTATTTCCATGACATACGGTATGTAAGATTTTTGCTCCTCTTTTTCCAATTTAGACAAATCTGATTTCCACCGTTTTGATTGGTTCAATCTGGAAAAGACGATCGTTCTTATTGACGGATAGCAAGCTATCCAAATTGGAAAAAGAAGAGCAAAAATCTTACATACTGTACATTATTTCAAATAAAGTCAAAAATCGACGTGGCTACGCATTCTAAGCAAAGTCTGATATATAAAGAATAATCATACGTAATTTCAAATGAAATATTCCATTTCTAAGCAATTTCTGACTATTTGAAATAGTCTTATTTCCGAAAAATAGTTATGAATTTTAGAATATGAAAATTATATATTTTTTCGACAAGCTGCAAAATTCAAAATTAATACAATAAATAATTTAAAATAATGTTTAAACTAAAGCAAACTTAAAAATAATTTTAAACAAAAAACTTTTGGCGTTTTAACCAGGGGTCGGAAGAACTTGATCAGATTGGATTAGATCGACTTTTTTGATCCGATCCAATCCGATCAAGTTTTTGAAACTCATCAATCCGATCAATTTTTTTTTCTGGTCAATCCGATCAAGTTTTATTTTCGGGTCAATCCGATCAGGTTTTTCAAATCGGTCTGCCGACCCCTGGTTTTAACCTTATACTGGACAGTCTTTATTTTTAGAAATGAAAAATGCAGTGAATTTATATAAAAATGGTGTCGAACAGATCCTTCGAGTCCTATATCCTGTTCCAAACTCTTCGAATCAACAATGGTTATGTTTTGTACAATACGTATTGTACAATACAAAACTGTTTCTGATTCAAAGGGGTTAGAACAGGATATCAACGAAATTATTCTCCAATTTTGCGTTGCTGAGGTCGAAAAATTTCAAGCAGCCTCATAAGAACAGAGCATTAGCTAAGATGAGTGTAGGGCTTTATGTCCTGTAAACGTTTAAAAAAGGCGCTTGTTTGCAAATTTTTAATTGGCGTGAAAAACACATTAAATTGACATAAGAAATGACGTTACAGATTTATGGAGTATTAAATTCTACTCATTTCGGTGATTCACGTCAATCAAACCTACCAAATAAAAGTTGAATTTTTTTCGATAATTTTAAAACTTTATTCAAAGATTTTAAGTACAAATTAATATGTTACAGCACATCACACAATTGCTATGACATGTGGCAGTTATATAAGTTTGTAGAATTTGGAAGCTCAGTTAAACAAGTATCCCAACGCTGTATGATCAAATTTTATAATTTATATTTCGATTTTAAAAATTTTGAAATTTATGGATCTCAGCCCTTTGTTTACCATTTTAGCATTGGGATAGAAACCCCCACCGTATTGTCACAGAATTTATCGAGTAATTAGGTGGTTTTGAGTGGGAGTTAATGTTTATTAGTAGTTTCCGTTATATTTACTATTTTATCCAGAATGGAATAATTAGAAAATAAGAAGGNGCTTACAGGCACATCAACACAATTGCTATTACATGTGGCAGTTATATAGTTTGTAGGAATTTGGAAGCTCGTTAAACAAGTTATCCCAACCGCTGTATGATCAAAATTTTATAATTTATATTCGATTGGAAAAATTTTAAATTTATGGATCTCAGCCCTTTGTTACCATTTTAGCATTGGATAGAAACCCCAAAACGTATTGTCACAGTAATTTTATCGAGTAATTAGGTGGTTTTGAGTTGGGGCGTTATGTTTATTTAGTAGTTTCCGTTATATTTACTATTTTATCCAGAATGGAATAATTAGAAAATTAAGAAGGAAGAGTGCATAATTTGAAAGTTACGCAAAGCATGGCCATATTTAAGTTTTAAGCGGGAAATTGTGACATATATTGATGGCTTTATAATTATAACTTTTTTAATATAATTTTTTTATAATGTAAATAGCTTATATAAGTCATTTATAAATAATAATGATACTTTATAATAAAGTTAGATTTGGAAATTCAATTCTGGAAGTTACATCATTCATGACGCACACAAGTAATTTTGGAGAATAATCTGGCGATTTCGGCAATTCGGCGATATTGGACACTTGGGCGATATGGGAACAGGAATTATTTAAGCTAAAATCGTGATATTGCGTAGAGTTAAATTCGGCGATTACAGCACATTCGGCGACATTTGGCCCCCTGTATGTCAATGCCCAGGACGTGTGAAAATTCTAATCACCTTCATTGTTCAGAATGTGAATGCCATTCATTCCTCCATAAAAATAAGTGAAAAAACAACCAAATAATTTTCTTGCTTCCCATTAGTAGTTTTCATAATTCGATTCCTTGTGGTCAAACTGCTTTTCAAATTATCATCAATATCAGGTTGTTAAGTTCTTATCATGACAGCTTCAGCTGTTTCACGGTGTTTATTCTACCTAAATCTTTTTCTTGATAATTTTGAATTTATTTTTGAAATTTTTTTTAACCGGGACTCGTAAAATTGCGTTCATGTATTGGAAATTTTTTTGAGTTTCTCATGTATTCGTCACACGATAAAATATGCTAGCGAATTTTCGAATCGCATGAGCGCATTCAAATCTTGTGAATCAGATTGCGAGAAGTTGTTAAATATAAATTTGTTTACCTGAGCATGTAAACTCAAACGTGAAATTACATTTTTTGTATTTTTGGACTCAGTTCTCCGATTCTTAATAATATATATCCTTTTCTCAACCTAAGTCCATCTTAGAAATGCTTACTATCTCTTTAGCGCGTGTTCAAATCCCACTGATGTTGTCTCAGTGATTGTCTTGAGTATGATTATAGGCAAGGCTGCTAGATAGTGGGATCGCCAAAGTTGATCGGTGTGTAATCACACAATCTATCACTAAGACACCATTAGTGGGATTCGAACGAGCTATAAAGATAATAAGCATTTTTAAGATGAACATAGGTTAGGAAAAAGATAAAGCTATAACGGGCGGATATATCTTTAACGGGCGGAGAGTACTTCTAACAAATAGTTTGAGTGATGGGTTCTCTCGGTGATCTCACAGAATTTTCTTCAAATTTCCTAAAGCGATGGAATCATAATTTCGACTATAAACTTCAATAGTTTCACAATTCTGTTTGAACTCAGGTATTTATGCCTTTTTTTACGTTTAATTATTGAAAAACCTTTCAAAATCATATCTACTGTGTTTGCAATTGTTGTCACAGTCAGTACCGACACGAAAACCTGATTTCAAGAAATATTTTCAGAATGGTGATGGTACGTTGTTGATGGAAGAATGATTCGACGAACGACAATTTTTTGAGTCTTCACGTAGTGAAAAAGTAACCAGCAACAAACCAGAATATCACTTTTTATGAACTTTAAAGAATAAATGTAAATAAAGTTTAATTTTTTATAAATTTTGGCCAAAATTGAGCATTTTCAGACATTATATCATCAAAAGTCTGACAGACTGTCATAAACGGTTTTTTGACCGCTTTAAATTTAAGCTTGTTTTTGGTGAAATGATATATCAATAACGAGACCTCCCGGAGATTTCAAGCCATTATTTTTTTTATAAACCGGGATGGCTGATAATCTACAGGAATAAATCGTATACATGTATTAAAGGTTTTCTGATGTGCCATAATATAGTTTTGTTTCGAATTCATACACCATCTTCTCAAATGTCCTGACACCTATAGTTTAAAATTTTTGTCAGGACGCTTGAGAAACTGTTAAGACATTTGAGACGGTGGTGTTATTGGTTTTTAAGACGTTTTCGTTTATTTGATGATCAATATCGAGAAATCAATGAATTTTGCAGTTAGAAAAACCAATCAAGCGGTACCTTCTTGTGTTGTTATTTCAAGCGATCTCATGTAAACAGTCGATGGAGGAAACCACATATCACTTGCGTGAACTTTAACGTCATCAAAAATCTCAGCTTGAGTATTCACAATCTCCCAAACAACAGTTCCCGCAATTTCTATCGAATATGAATACTCGCCATTTTCTGCCTTTATGAAGATTTTGCATTTTTGATTGAAATTTTAAAAGCTGATAATATAAAAATTATATTTGGAGGTCTTTATGTTTCCCGATGAAATTGTCTTCTGAAATTATTTAACCCGAATCAGTCTGGTCTCAAATTTTAAGAAATGATGTTAACCGCACTGTTCCCTTATAAGACGTGCTTTTCTTGAATTTCCTTAAACTTCATTAAACAATTTATATGGTTACCTGACATAAAATTTGGGTAAAAATTTATTATTTTGAATTTGTTTGAAGTAGGCTCAAAAAAAGACAAAAAACAACCGATGAAGAATAGGATTGAAGTGCTTAAGGGGGTCGGTTGCATTTGGCAGAATACGGAATATTGGCTCTTGATGAAAAACTTTTCACCTGGGATTTATATATTTTCTCAATATACCACCAAAGTAATGTTTCAATACTCCAGCGCACTTTGTGTTATATCTCAAAGGATTTTCGAGGTAATTGCTTTTTTAAGGGGAAAATTGTTCAGCTCGAATTAAAACTGTTTCAAATTCCACAAATTATATGAGAAATTCTTCTTGAAAAAACTTGGTCGTGCTTTGAAACACAAAAAAAATGCCTCTTAATTTTCCAAAATTTGGTTTTTACAGCATGTTGTTTTCAAATCAACCGAAAAAACTCTCAAAATGGCCACTTTACTTTTCGCGTAGTTGACCACAATTTTTATTATTTGAAAAAAATACGCACATTTTTTTGGGATTTTTCGGTCGAAACTATTTGAAATATTTGAAAATTTCCCTCATTTCTTGTTCAAAAACTCTTTCAAACTTACTTTTTAATGCGATTATTATAGATCCTTGCGAAATATGGGAATGGCTGATTTATACTTTTATCAAATATGTCTCTTGTTTTTGTTTCTTTCGCTCTTGTTTATACTCTGAATCTACTTTTTGAATGAAATACGGTTTGCGCGAAATGTACTTTAGCCCTCTTTAATCAAAAATAAAAAAAAAATATTTCACCGAGACTCCATGGTTAATTAGTAGCCGACTCGTTCACACGCAAAATTTTAAAATTCAACTCATGAAAATAAATATTTCTTTCGTTGTGCTTAAATTTTTTTTCGTCTTTTTTTAGGAAATTTTAATTTTCGATTTTTGACGTAGAAAATCATATTGAAATTAAATTATATAAATTTTCGATGGTGATCGAGACCCTTTTTTGAAGCTTCTAATTATAAACAAGAAAAAGAAAATTAAATGTAATTTAGTACCTAAAGTACAAAAGGCGCGTTTTAGAGTGTTTTTATTATAAAGACGATTTTATAAAGTAAAAATAATCGATCTGAAAAAAAAGATTATCAAAGTGAGCTCAAAAGTGGCAACTTTACGTTTTAAATACTTTCCGTTCAAAAATTTATAGGTGGCAAAAAGTTTCCCATGACGACAAAAAAAATTGAAAACTGCAAATCTGCCAAAATGCACCGACTCCTTACATCAAGATATACTTTGAAGGTGTGTTGGTTAAGGAGGTGGCATAAGTCCAGCAGATTAGTTACATTTTTTTCAGAGCCATATATGAAAAGAAAACATGTGGAAATTTTATATTTTTGTTTTCATCTTTGATAAAAAGTGTTCATTCTCACAAACGTTTGTATTTGTATTTTCTAAACAAAACTCACTATAGTTAAAAATACAAAAAACACTTTTCACTGTACATCAATTTCCAACTTAAACCCGACTATAGATTTTTTTAAAGACGATATTAATAAACTTCAGACATTGTCGGTGTATTCCGTTAATTAGTTCCCTGATTACTCTGCACAGTCGAAAATTTTTTAATATCAAAGATTTTTGCCATGAAAAAGGGTAAAATTGGCAAAAAGTAGAGAAAAACAGCTTTTTTCGAGATAAAAATTGACCTTAAATTTCGTTTTGATATTAAAAATGTCCTGACTATTAAACAAAATGACGCATATTACACCTACTATTTTTTGGGGAATTTTTCACAACCACAACATTTTTAAAGGTTTAGTCCGAATGGCACTTTATCGAGTGCAAAGTGTTAAAAATTTCATCGACAGTTTCAAAATGATAATCGCGCGACTACCGATTAGTTGACATACGGCGATTTAAAGATGCCAAAACATATGTATTCTGCATGATTTTAATAGAAAGTTTAAAAAACACGAATAAAAAATTTGGACTTGATTTGCGGAAAATTTTTCATAATTTTTTGAAAAAGTCGATAAAAAATGAAAAAATAAAAGTTTTATGATTTTTCAAACAGCGGTCAGAAAATATGTAGAAATCCATGAAAAAAGTTAAAGTCGCTATTTTTTTGATTTTTACCCTCAGATTTTAGTTATTAAAACAAATTAAATTTTGGACAAAAATGCGGAAAATTTTCATAATGCTTCGATTTTTTTTCAATTTTTTACAATTTCAAAGATGAAAACCGAACTCAAATCTTTCCTTCAAATAGATAAAAATGATTTATGAAGCTGAAACATATTTAAATCGGCCAACTATAATAAGCATGAAAAAATATACTGACTTACTATTTTCTTAAGTATTATTGACTCCATGATGCCGGATTTATGCCACCCCCTTAAAGGAAACGTTATTTTAATTTCAGTTTGAAAAAGAGAATTTATAAAGAAAATAAACACTCAAAATTTTGAAGAATATTTTCTAACGATATGAATCATATGATGGTTTGAAAACTTTCTTATCAGTGAAAACTTTGTTATCAGTGAAAACTTATCAACCAAATGTTTGTGAAGCATTTGTAACTTATAAATTTTAATGCTTCTGAGGTCATATGAAACCAGCCGCCAGTACCGTTTTTAGGTATTCATTCGTTGGAATTTTCCAGAAGTTATAAAAAATTGCTGAAAGAGAAATATTACGAATCATGTCAATAACTTTATATTCTTCAGTTTCAAAATATTTTTGGTATCACAAATTCCTATCAAAGTTTTTGCTCAAATTTAAAATCAGTCCCCGTTATCACCACCTTCTTATGTTAATATTTTGATTCGATAGATATTTCACTACGCAACTATTTTGGCCACCAAACAAATATGAATATTGCAGAAATATACAAAGTTTTTATGCCATAAAATTTCGGCGATATTGGCAAATACGGCGATATTGGCACATTCGACGATATTGGCAAAAAAATTAGTTTAGCTAAAAATCCTGAAATAGTTTCAGCAAGCTGGTAAAGTTTTATCTAGTATAAGTTATTCTAGATAAAACTTTACCAACTTGCTGAATAAGTTATTCTGAATAAGTCAAGAGAAAATAATAATTGACCTAAAACCTTTTTTGCTGAGAATTTTTTTTGTCAGTATTTTACAAACCATTGCCTGTGAAGCCTTATTTGATATCTATAACGGGACCTTGTGGATAATTATCAGCCTTTCCGGCCTTTCTATAACACGATAATGGCGAAAAATCTCCAGGACGCTTCGTTACAGATATATTTGTTGATAACACCGTTTTCAAAATTTAAAAAATCGTATATTTCTGACTCTATTTTTACAAAATTTTTCCTGTTTCTGTTCGATAACAACACTTGTCCAAGTTTCGAGAGGGATCGGATCTGTGTCGAATGTCAAATTCCTATCTCCACTAATACCACTACCAATATGCAGACTAGTTGTTCCGGGCAAGAAAAATACCGCTGGATTTCGATCTCCATAAACTTCGTTTTGACCTCCTATTCCGACTCGCAGAAGGTTCGCCCATGCTGTTTCTGTGGTGACCGTCACAGGCCATAATTCGAAGGAGACTTTAAAAATTTGATACAGTTTTGGTAATGTTTCGTATAAATTATCTTGTGTGAGTTGAAAGCAAAGCTCTGGACACGTATGATACGTGACGTATCTGTTTTAGCTTCAGATTCTGCTGGACACTCGGCGTCTATTCCAAATATGCCATTCTCACAAACTCGTGTACATTCAATTGCTTCTGCTCCACATAGGCTGGTGGGACAATCAGGTAAGTCACAATCAATCACTAAAAGAGATATTTTCAACCAAAATATATGGTAAAATTTTAACACTTGTCTCCTCAAGGGGGTTGTATAGGCTGGTAAGGCTTTTTCAAGGGCTAATATCTTTTTATTTCTTCATTCCTAACAATCTTATAAAAATTTTCAAAGTGGTAGTTTGTTATCTTCAGAAGAAATTTTTATTCACCTTATTTCAAAAAAATTAGATTTTTTCACAGAAAATGAATATTTGAAAAACAAAAAAAATAGAAGATTTGTTTTTTCGATTGTGACCCAAAAAATGCTTCAAAAATGATGAAACGTGCTGTTTTTGACCATTTTTACCACTCAAAGTCGTATTTTTTCATTGTGTTCACGAATCAATTTTTTATACAAACTGAACATTTTCGATGCAATTTTGAAGAAAAATAGTAGATTCCAAATTTTTAATTTCAGGTCTCTACTCCCAAGATCAAGTTTTGAGAATAATTTTTTGAGCTCACGGTCATCGTATCAAATTTGGCCGAATAATTTACCGTTCTCGCGCACGAGCATAGTTTATTTTTTCTTGATGTCTTGAATGAGTAAATTTTTATTGCTGCATTAAACATTTTCTCATTTTAGACATTAAAAATTTCAATATTTTTTAAGAAATTTTAAAATTTCATATAACTCAACAGGCCACGTTGAGGTCGAACATCGTGAAGTCAAGTTGACAGTTTTACGAGTTCAGAAGATATGGACTGCATCAACAACCTCTTTAAATAGGAAGTGGCGATATTTCAAGGTACAGAAAAACCTTTCGAATCATCGAATTGATGTAGGTTTTTGACAAACTTAATTTTTTGATTTTATTATTGATTGGAAAAGTCGGGTTTAAAAAAGGGTCATCAACTTATTTTTATAATAAATGAAAAAAAAATTAATAAGTTATTTGAAATCAGATAATGTGATTTTGCTGAACAATTTTCGAAAATTAAAATTCTTACTGTGTTTCTAAACCCAAAACGGATAATTCAAAAATATTTAAAATAATTTTCTACGACCTTGGGAAAGCTAAAGTGCAATTTTTGCAAAAATAAAGCTTTCTCATTGAAATTCAAAAAATGCTTCAAGCGTGAGTTGACCGATCATCTGAATACTCGGCTCATAATATTTTACAGTTTTTCGTGGTTAAATTTAAGCTCAAAAATTTGGACCGAACACGCCATATCGATTATAAAAAAAAAGTTGTTAGGTCAAGGTTGGTTAACCGGTTTGTTATGGTAGACGTGTATATTTTTGAACGGCCGAGATTCTTAGCTTTCGCTTGATGTAACTTCAAGAAAATCGTGATTATCATCAGCCTTAATAGGAGAAAATTCACACGGGTACAATGAACAAATAATTTTACTTTTCCATTTTCACACTAATTTTAGTTTATGCTGAATACAGTGGGTGAGACCGATGGGCAACCGTGACCAATGGGCAATAGTGAGACCAATGGGCAACACTTTTTTGCAGACTTGATTTTTTCAGACCTATGAGACCAATAAGCAACACTCTGAAATTTTTGGTAATTTTCTATGGCAAATTTTTTCGATTTACCAATAATTTTGGTGAAATTATAATAATTAATATATATTTGTGAAATTTCATAATATAATTGTTAAATTTTATAATCTAGAACAAACTATCGAAAACGATCTTTAAGTTTTCAGAAAATACATAAATCAAATAAAAAATCGGACTAGTGACACCAATGGGAACGCCCTTCGTGTGAGACCAATAGGCAACAGTGAGACCAATAGACAACACATTGTCGTGTGTTGCCAATTGGTCTCACCCACTGTATATAAACGTTACCGGTTATCGGTGCAACAGTTGTCGTTGCAACAGTTGTTGTTGCCACGGTTGTTGTTGTTGCAACGGTTGTTGTAGTGGTTGTTGGTGCAGTGGCTGTTGTTGCTATGGTTGTTGTTGGGGCAGTAGTGGTTGGAGCTGATGTTGTTGTTGTTGAGATATCAATACAAGCTAGCAAATCGAATTCGGCTTGGGTCACTAATCCAGAAAGCTTGCGTGTGAACCAACCGCAGGTTCGTTCTTTTGTTACAGGATCTCGCGGACATTTACATCGCATGGAGAAAGTTTCAGGCTGAACTTCATTCAAGCTGAAAAAAATGATTTATCATCAAACGAAGAACAGAATTTTGAGCGGGTAAATTAACTTAGAACGTCTAAACTTCAATAACTTAAGGGAGTTGTTCGTTTTAATTGTTGGTATTGCTTAGGAAAATTTTGGTCAATAACGGGTAGATAAAAATAGAATAGATAAAAATACTTGAGACTTAAACCTTTCTTCCAACTGCAAGTAAAATTTCGCGATTTTGGTAAAGGGTGACTCACTGATGCCCCACTAAAAACCGGTTAAAACATGTACTGTATTCACAAAATTTATATATACTTGGTCAAATTTTCTTCAAATTGAAGCAAACAAACATGTTATGATAAGTATAAAGTTTTTCTATAATCACATGCTTCGCCCATCGAAAAAAATTCTCTTTTGATTTTTAGCAGCAGAAAAGCTATTGAGCTAAACTTTATTCAGAGGATAGAAAAAACGATAACACGGTTAGTTTGTGGCTGTCTCGCTTGGGTTCTCTCTTCCTTATCCAATCACAGCATTTTATTTCTCAAACGTTTTTTGTCACTATTCAAGAAAACACAAACAATTATTTGCAACTCTTGCTTTTTTAAACCCACAACTAAAGAAAGTAATTTGAAGTTCATGGTCAAATTGCTAATTTTTCATCATCAGACTAGGTAAAAAATGCAAATGTTTACAGATATTTCTTCCCGAGTGATTTTGTTCGCTTGACAAGTCGCGTGGCTCACTGGAATTGATCTTGAAATAAGATCTTCGAAGTGACATTTGAAACGTTCTAGAAAGAAAATCTTCTTCACGAATATCTAATAAAACTTTTTATGAATTTGTACTCGGGCAACAAACAATTTAAGCAAATTAAAAGATTTAATTTCATGGGTTGCTTATGTGATTCTTACCAGTAAAAAAAAATTGGAAACAGTCCATAAATCTTTAATTTCCGAAAGATTTTTCGACTTAAACTCGCATTAACCTGGTATATGGCCAAAATATCAACAATAATCTTGGGGCTCTAAGTCTTGTTACCTGAATACATTTCCGGCAGTTGTGCACGTTTGAGTACAAATTTTTCGGCCATTTTTTATTCCACAAGT
This sequence comes from Oikopleura vanhoeffeni, assembly GCA_004367855.1. NCBI lineage: Eukaryota > Metazoa > Chordata > Appendicularia > Copelata > Oikopleuridae > Oikopleura > Oikopleura vanhoeffeni. The sequence continues at coordinate 188,581 of SCLH01002290.1, forward strand.
TGATGTTATACCAGCCGGTGCGACGAGATCGGTATCGCATGTTTCACAACCACCAAGAGTTTTTTTCCAAAAAAAACTTTTGGATTTGTTCCATCTGAGCTCGAGTTATTAAAATTAAATAGTTCTGAAAAATTCCGAATCAAAACATCGAAAAACGCTGTTCTCTCATTGGTCGAAATAATTTGTCGTACTTAATCATAAATATATGGAACAAAATAACTTCGACAAATTAATTGAAAAAAAAATAACTACAAAAATTCTGAAGAGTCTTTCCTCGAAAGAAGATTGTCAAACGATTAACAGCAGCGTCGGGCGTATATAGAGATAGGCCGTATCGGTAAAACCCACGCAAAAACTCACGCATTTAAAAATAAAAACTTTTTCTCAGTTAGGAGCACGATGTTCCAGTTAGAGAGTTTGTCCTAGTTAGGGAAGAACGTCTACAGTATACATAATATGTAAATGCATAATATGTAATTACATATAAATAAAAAGACTGTAATGGTCTCGATCGTTTTTTCATGCAAAGACTATGCGATATACATGTAGACTATACCAGTTAGTGCGGTAAGAAAACTTGTGTTCTTTTTTCTTCACGCCTGTGAAGAAAAACCTGTCTTTTTTATTTGTTTTTCATGCGCGTGAACGAAACGTTTTCAAAAAGGCGTTTTAACTCATTTTGAAAATTTTCAGATTATAACATGATTGATTTTTTAAAAATAATTCATGTTTAATGATGTGTTAAATTAGTTACATTACAGGCCAAATAAGTTTTTGTCCTATTTAACATGTTTATAATCATGCAAAACTGTTTGACAGAAACTATATTATGGTTAGGTTAGAAACAGTAGGGTACCGCATTTTGTTTCACGATTTTTCTTACAAATCACAATTATCACTGAGTTTCATTTATGAAACGAAAAAAGTATTTTTTTACCATTATGGTTTTTATCTGAAAACTAAGGTTTTTCTTCACACATCAAAAACGCTCGAAAAAAACTGGCATTTATTTTACGAATAGAAAAAGCGTTAAGAAAACTGTTTTTTTACACGCTGAAAAGCGTGAAGGAAGACCGTCTATCCTAAAAAGTATAGTATTTCAAACTCGAATCTGCATTTTGCTCGTCTTTTGCCGGTTGCAATAAATCCATCGGCACATTTGATGGCACAAGTAGCTTGATCACAAATATGTTCACCGTTTGTTGGCGATTCTAATGCTGGACATAATGAAAACAAAGCAGCAATTTTGTCAGTGGGATGTCCCCAACCTCCATCATTTCTTAATTCGACCAATCCCAAAAAATTGTGATAAGATGGCTGTAAGTATTCTGAGGCTGCAGCCAGAGTGGGGACGAAAAGCTGTTATTTGACTTATCACACTAATTCCATTTATTATATCAGCAACGTTTCGATTCTCATTGTCAAGCTAAAAGTTTCACACGGAAGTTCGAATCTTACTAAAAATACAGAGTCTAGAATTTACGATTCTGCAGAATAAAGTGGGCTAAGATGAAAGTTAAATTTTCACGCCCCCGTCAAAATAGTGAAAAACTTCGTGCTTTTTTTGCTCGTTAAGATTAGTTTTATATATTCTGATGTCGAATTCCTCAGCTTTTTTGAGGTGATCAAAAAACGAAAGTTTTTCTGAACTATTTCGAAATGGTCCATAAAGAATTTATCACGCATCTTTTTTTTTGTAAGTGATGGTAGATTTTGGAGTAAAATGTTTTTTTATCACATTTAAGTAGTTTCTTGACGCACACAGGGCATCTATGAATATGATAGTAGGTTTTTTCGCTTTAGAAAAAGTTCGGTGTTTTTTAATACGAGCTTAGAGAACTTTTTTGGTTCTGCCTACATACGAACTTTCACACGTACATTTAAATCTGTAGCATAAAAAACATGAGTTTAATTTGCAACTTGCAGGTTTTCCATGTTTGACGAATGAGTCCTTAACTTTGATGCTTTTATAAGCATATATTACGTGGAAAGTTGGTATAAAGGTTTTAATACGGTTAACTAAAGTTCGTAAGAGGTATTCGATTTTTGGGCTAGTATATCGAATGCTGAAAGTCATAGAGATCTCAGGCTGTTCAAGTTTTTCAGGTGAGCATAAAACAGCGACAAATTTTTCAGCTATGATTTTTTCCGAAAAATCATTTCTCAAGAAAATTTCATTCGTATTAGACAAATGGTCAAGAAAAAGTTCTTGATTCGAGCAAGAGTATAAAGAGTGATGTAAAGCTGTGAAAATACTGCTTTTTAGGTAGTGTTTACACATGACAGATTTTCGATAATTACTTGTCAAGCTATTTAGACCAGATTTTCGGTATGTTTAAAACTGTCATTTACCTTCCTGTACAAAAATAGTACATGATAAGAAGTTTAACTTATTATCAACGAGTTTATCAGAAGTGTAAAAAATATTTTCATCCCAGTTGTTGATTTCGGACAATTTTTTTTTATAAGAACCGCGTTTTATGATTGCTAAGTTATCGTCAGCATATCTGGTCCACGAAATTATATCCCCACTTTTAATAGCTTTTTAATTACTGCTCGTTCAAGACACCCAATAAAAATGTTAGCAATTAAAGATGCTATAGTACTGCCCATTTGTAACCCTCGAGGTTGTTTAAAGATTCCGGTTAGACATTCAAAATAGCTGAAATCTTGTAAAACCTCAGGCTTTGATATCCTTTTCTTGCTTTAAATAAATTTGAGGAGCTCGAAAAACGGTAGCGATTATATAATCAACTGTTTTAGTTGTATTGATATTTGGGTACATCGCTTTGATGTCAAAAGATACAAGTTCATGATCAAGAACATTTAATTTATCTCTTTTACTTAAAAATCGACTTTTGAAGGCTTTTTGGCTGTCTACAATAAAAGTACACTTTTTCAAAAGAGGTTCTAAAATTTTCTTCAAAAATTCCTAAGCGCCATGTACTTAGTGGCTGTACCCTGTTCCTATGGGCGTCATAGGGGCCCTGCTTGTGACATTTAACTTGACCATTTAGCTGCGCTATTGAGTTTTTTGGCTCAGCTAGCCACTTAGTAGTTTGGCCCAGGCACCCTTTTATTGTGTTATCTAGCAACGCCCTGTATGAAACAAGCTTATCGTCTAAGTTAAAATTTGTGATTTTTTCAAATTCTGGCTCATCAAAAAGTTTGTTAACACTATTTTATAAGTTATTTTGGTTCTCACACTCTTTGCCTTAAAATTTGCAAGAAAATCGAAGCGTCAAAACTGGTCAAAATAAACAATTTCAGAGACTTTCGATTCAAATATGTCATAGAGTTCTCAAATAAATTTCCAACAATTTTATACACTGACTAACCATTTATGGAAACCCACTTTCGCGGAAAAAATGGTTATTATAAAAGGTTATGGGTTTCCATTGAATAGGTATTGGTTTCCATTAAATGGAAATGGGTTTCCATTACATGGTAATTTTCGGCAAAATTTGAAAAGTTGTTTTCAGCCGAAAAATTGAAAAGTTTTTTTCTAAATTACATGTTCAGGGATAAATTCTCAACAAACTTAAAAAAAGAGTTTGGAGCGAATTAAACACAAAAAACAGAGTTTATTTTACTCAAACATGCCTTGTTTTTCAAAACGGTTTCCATAAATGGTAATGGATTTCCATTAAATGGTTATGGGTTTCCATTGAATGGCAAGGGGTTTCCATTATCGGTGATTTCTATAAATGGTGAGTCAGTGTATGAGAAACCGTTCAAAAAACATCTGAAAATAAAACAAAAACTTTTTAGTAGTAAGCGTTTATGTGAATAGCCACAAAGAGCTTTTCTTTAATGTCTTCAGACTGCAGCGTTTTTCACAAGCAAAAAAAGGGGTTTATTTCGATTTCGTATTTTTAATTATCAAATAACGAATGAACTTTTGTTGTATTTGAACCATTCATTAATTTATATGATAAACAGTTTTTTTTCAGCGAAAGTGTCATCTTTCAATTAAAATAATCTCTATTTTCCACACAAATGACAATCAAAATAAAGAACAACCGAAAACTGTAACTCTGAAGCACGTTAATAGGTGAAAAGTGTGCGTAACGGTGAAACTAAGAGCACCTGGTTGTACAAGAAAAAACTAACAATTATTTATTCTTTCAAACAATATACTTCGAAAATATTGATAAAATATTGATACTTCGAAAATATTTCTCGAAATTTAAACCCTAGAAAATGTTTCATAATTATAACTTTGGTTTTGTAAAAATTTTTGTGCATTTCCTTTTTTTTTCATAGTGACTACATATAAAAAAATAGGAAATGCACACAAATTTTTAAAAAACAGAACTGCTGACGTTTAAACTTATAGGTGAAGCTGACTGACAGAAAAAAGTCGAAATAATTAAAATGTTCTGCGTTCATTATACAGTGAACTTTTAATGGAGGTTAATCATTTTCTACTTAAACATCATTAACCCCCTCACACCGAAACCATTGAATTCCCCTCACACCCAAAAACGCCATGCGGGGACGCCACTTTGGGCGGTTATTGCGGAGATAATAATGCGATAAATAATTCATTATTTTTAATGACCCCAAGATCAAGGATAGACTTAAATTGGAGGCTTATAATTTTTTTAATTTTAATTTTGTGTGCTCGATAAATGCAAGACAAATAAGAGGTTTAGTTCCGGGTACCTCATCGGAAAACCATACATTTTTCAAATCACATATGGATAACAAAAGATTAATTAGAACACTGGCTACTCAAAATATAGTCTCTGATTTAAAAAAGCTTATCTCAATCGTCTGAAAAGAAGTTTTCGTATCCCTTAGCGCCAAAATGCACGCACAAAAATCAGAAAAAAAAAGTTATGAAAAAAGTTTTCGACTCGAACTCTGAAGGTTTTAACGCTGAATTGGAAATTAAAAAAGTACAAAATAATATTAAAATATGAGAACAGACTTAAATTTTTGAAATTTAATTTTTTCAAAAATTAATTATCTTTGGTCAATATAAGCCGAAAAAATGAAGTATAGTTTTTTCCAAAACAAAAAAATTATTCCAGAGTGATATGGAAATTATAAATGATAAGTCAAACCTTGGCTTTCTGAATCTTTTCTCTGAGTGAAAATATCTCTATTCATTATCATACAACATGAAATTTCTATTTTTCTGTACAAAAAAAGTAAATTTCAAAATTGTTAAAAACTATTTTTGAGGATAAAAATAAATGTATTTGAGGATACACTAAATGTATTTGATAGATGTCAAGTCACTTTTTTTTTCGATAATTTAATGCTTTATTTTTAAAAGACTTGTGCGGACAATTAATTGGAAAAGAGGACAACTCAGTTTTTCGGCCTGCTGTAGGCTTGATTACTCGGCGAGATATAAAATAAATCAGGCTTCAGCTAGATTTTGCAGCAGCTTCACAAGACTTTGATCGTCGTATTTTGTCTAGATGGCGTAAAATACAATTTTTATAAATCTTAATCATTCATCCGACGAAAATCATAATTAAAAAACATGAAATTGAAATTTTAAAAATGCTTTATTATAATGAACAAGATCTCGAAGATTTTGTTGACTACTTAGATAATGATACACAGACTGAGGATCTTAGTGATNATATATTTCGCATACTTGGGTTTCCGGTATTTTTTCGATGTCCTTTACTGGACGTTTGGAAAGTGTTTACTTTCGTATATATTCCTGGTCGTCAATCGCAAATGAGGAATACTTAATGCAAAAGTGCATGGTGAAGTTAGTACCTGCTACTAAATTCCGAAATTCTTTAATTTTCGCCATGTTCATCTGGACTCTAGTGGCTAACACTTTCCTAGTGTATTCCCGAATATCGCAAACAAAAATTCCAATGACTACGCCGAATTCGCACCGTCCGTTGATTATACTGTAGATCCGTCGAAATATTTTCAAAATAATGACGCACTATTATCATGAGCCCTAGCTCGTCCGACTAATCTGTTCTATTGCATTTAAGTATATCGAACATGACCAATAGAAGATCTAGATGGATCCATAGAAGGATCTGTTCTGGCATTGTCGTGGAATAATCGACCTGTCAGGTCTGAAATCACAAATGCTTGTTTAAGTCACCGTTGGTATTTTAAGCATCAACCTAATTTCTCATTTTTTGCTTAATCGGCTCTAGACGCATGCAATTGTGACCATATATTAGAAAATTGCCCACTTTCCGTTCGAAAATTAGCATTTTGATAGTTAAAGGCAAATTGTTATCTGGCAATGTTTCTTTAGTACCACCCGAGCTTTCGATCTGCTTCCGTTCGGTGAAATAATAATACACATCATCCATATAGATGAAGAGGTGCCGGATTTTTCCATACTTATTTCGCCTAAAGGCCTTAGCCATAAGGTAACAAAAATCCGCTGGGCTATTTTTAGTCGCCCATAGGGCATCGCGTTTAAAAAGTGAACTGATTCATGTTTAACGCTAAAAATTTTCGATGACTTTCGCGCATAGGTAAGTCACGCAAAAATCGCACCTACATAGTCCATTGTACTTATTGGGATTTTCACCATATTCCGTTTTAATTTTAGCTTAAATGAGTCTGATATAGAGTCAAACATGCCCTGTATTCAAATTGGCGAATTTGGAGGTGAATTTAATTCCAGTTCTAGTGTTTTTGAGTAGTCCTGGAGCAAGTACGTAACGTGACTTTGTCAGCTTTTTTAATCGCCATCAGGCTGATTAAAACTACTGTTATACCTGATGTGAGAATACCCTTATCTTCCAATCCAGTAGCATATTTTGCCACTGTTTCGAGACGCGATCCAACCTATAAGGTCTCCTGTTGATCAGGCCGACCGTTCCGCGAAGGTTGCTTCAAATTCGAATTGGCCACACAAAATCTTTGATGATAGTCCAACCCATCGGAACTGCAACGCGAATATGCACCAAGCTTATGGCTCCTTCCGACAAGTTCTTTTAACTCACGATGAAGCTTTGTTGCCTTTGTCGTTTCAGACTGCAATTTCGGCGCATAATGTCCACCCGGAGATAAGTTGTGGCGGCGTTCCAGCCATTCGTCATATTCGCGTAATGTTGGAGGCTCTTTTCCTCGTTCGGCAAATATTTGTGTACTTATCACGATGGTACATTCAAATAAAAATGGCACCTTCTCGTCCCTAAAATCCACACAAACTTACGCGTATCTTCCTGAAATAATTATAAGTTTTCCTCCGGATTTTTACTCCGACCTGTTATCCATAAATCTGAGACATCATCACAAAACAAAACCTACCGAAATCTAAATTTCTCCGAAATCTATGATTTATTTGAGTCCGAAATTTTTTCAATGCTGAATTTTATGTTATCCATACAACTTTTATAACGGCAAAACTTTTAGCCGCGGATTCTAATAACGCGTTTGGCCATAAGCAGTTCTGGCCAATGATAGACCTTTTTAAAGTCCGTTAAAGTTAATTCCTTGATCCCTAGAACCCACAGTGTATTATGAAATCCTTGGTCCAGTATTTAAAATTTCATCTCCGCATGGAAAGTAACTGTAGCGTGATTAATACGAAACTTGTTTGATTTGATAAAATTCATAATTCTTACCATTCGAAAAATATCATTTCCGATTATAATGTTGTATGATAGGTTCATTTTAGAATGGTCCGCCAAAAAATATAACCGCATTGGTCAACATATAGTTTATCAATCAGCAAATTCGCATTAATACAGTACTCTACGATGCCATAGACTAGTTGTGCCGCATTTGTTAATTTGTAAGCACATAAATCGCGTTTACTAATATCAATCCTAATGAACGCGTAAAAAATTTTTGAAAGAAACCAATTGTTCTTAACGCACCAACTATCCCATAACAGTTCTTGACACAATAGTACGTTATCCAAATTTTCCCCTTATACTGTATTAACGTAATTCGGATGTCGGAAAACTGTTTATTTGGGTTAATTCAATCGTCCGGATACCTCATTATTCGCGTTTTGTACACTGGGGCTGAGTCTCTACTGTCCCGCATTTGTTTTCCATCGTTAGAAAGTTTAGCAATGGTTTTCGCTTATCTTTCTTCAATTGTTTCACATTCGAAATTCGATGATTTGGTTATACCACAGTAAAAGCATTGACTTGCTTTTTCTCTTTTTTTCGCGGCCTCCGTATCACTTGAATTTCCTTTCATGAGGACAGTCCCTGCATAGTGATTTTCCTTTGGCAGTTAACATTGGAGCCGTTCTTCCCTGAACAGGAGAGTGTTCTTCGAAGCATGCGCGTAATTGATATCTCCACCTCCAACCGCATTTATTTTCCAGCTTTTTCCTGACAGGTAACTCGCGAAACGAACGACATCTTTCTGGGCTGCCTGCAACCCAACTCACTACCCAGTTTCCGGCCTCATGCGTGACCAGTTGAGCTCGCAATTCAAGGGAATTTCTCGCATAAAAAATCATTGCCAATCGATCAATGCTGACCTTGTCTCGATGCTCGTCTAGTCCTGTACCCGAATGTAGCAGTCCGCAGTTTTTGTGTACATCTCACAAACTGAATTTCCGGGTTGTACCTGTAGTTTTTTAATTTGATTTTTGTAGCGAGTAATTAGGTCCGCGTTTATTATGCGGCTTTAAAAAACATCACTCAAAACGGGCGTATTAAGATTCATTTCATCGGGTTTTATCATCAAGCGCGTAATCCGAATAACCAGCTTAACCCGAATATTAGTTGTTTTCAATTGCGGCAGCATCAATGCTATTTTTGCTGCTCCGTATACATCCCCGGTGGTTAAATTCAAAGCAAAAAGGAATCCCTTAAAACCAAGTCAAATACCGTCTTGAGTAGCGTCGTTCCCATTGGGAAGCTTGATTCCTTGTACTCATAATCCTGTTTTCTTCCCTTTTTAGAAAAACTTTCCTTAAATTCCGAATTTTCTTATTTCAAAAATATGGCCTTCCGTTTTTTCAAATCTCAGACTGAATTGAAGACATCCTTTTTTCATAAAAGAATTGTCTGATACCTTATTCTCAATCATATTGTGATTGAACTGCGTCCAGCGATCCTCTCACCCCGACGTGTCCTGAGAATTTTTTTTCTGAGGCTTCTCATGAGAATCCTCATCTAAATCGTCATCTTGGGCGATTGATAAATAACGTCCGATGCCACTCTGGTTCATTGTGACTCCGAGTTTTCCTTTCCGTTCCAGCAGACATTTTTGACTGTATCTCCTGGTTTTGAACCAAACTGCTGTGTCCCGTTTGTATCCTGCTTATCAGCCATTACCAATTTTCAGCAAGTTCGCAGTTTTAATTCATTGTTATTCAATGATTTCTGGCGTAAAAAAGTGTCCGTATCCTGTGGTCCTTCCACAGCGCTAAAGGGAACATAGAAATAACCGTTGCCGTATGGTTCCTCCCTTACTACACTTTGAATTTGGATTAGACACGTAACTATTTTGGTTGCGGTCAAAAGAATTTTTTAAGCGCGGTAATGAAGGTATGTACGCGTTATCCGATTTGTAGCCACTAAAACTTTGCAGTGATTCCACTTTACAGATAGCTTTATTTTATCAAGAATCCTTGACAAACTCGAAGTTAAGATCCGGATTAAACCGTTGGCTACTTATTAAAAAAATCCTTTAGTCAACGCATAGACGGATTTTATAGCCCACTACGAATTATTTCAAAGTCATACCTATCTTCAGCGATGTCTCCTACTTCCGCCTGACTAGCAACGCTTCTCGGTCCGCATTCCAATCTCCTTAAGCAATGGGATCGTTTTTGTTTCAACTAAAGAACTTTATTGGTTATCCAATACTACTGGTTCAATTTTTTAAAATTATTCGGTGCCTGAATGCATGTTTTAAAATTTTCGCCACTTTGATTGTTAACCGTATTATTTCCCTTATCTTCTCCTAGATAATTAGCCTTTTGCACAAATGGTAATCTATCTCCCAACCGGAATGATCCGTTCGCTAAGCTATCGTCTCTCCACCAATCCGTTCTATTGCAGGTGGGCTGTATTGCGCTTACGGTACCCTAATTTTACCTCTTAAATTTACAATCCACTAATTTTCGTTTACGTGAAATTATATTAGTTTCCTAAATTATGTATATGACCTCACACGATTTCAGGCCTTGGAAAGCAAACTACGAATAGTGCCTCTGGACTAAATCAGATTATTATTGGTTCCTATATCACGACAAAGTTTTATGGGAAAAGTATTTTCGATTGCGTCCGTGTAAACCATCCGTACACAAAAGTTTGTTCCGATGATGCGTCCTTATAAACGATTTCATGCACCCCGTTTTTCTGTTTTCGTTACTATTAAAAAACCAACAAAATAATTATTCCCAAGGTCGCGAGGTTCCAATGCCGCGCTACCCTCCAAACTTTTTGAAGAAAACCAAAAAAAATATTTTATCTTTTTTCAATTTCGGGTTTGCGGGTTCGATCCCAGCTGAACGCTCCACCAAATTTTTTTTTCTCAAAAAAAAAAAATTATTTTTCAAACTGCGAGGTTTGGGTTCCGATCCCAGCTGACCTCCACAATATTTTTTTGGAGAAAAAAATTATTTTTCCAATCTCTGAGGTTTGGGGTTCGATCCCAAGCAGCTAACGCTCAAGATTTTTTCTTTAAGTAAAAAAATTAGGCGCTTTGGCTAGGCAGTTTAAGCCGTTTTATGTATTAACAACGCGTACCGTAACAGAAAAAAATTTTTGTTAAAAATTGAAAATTTTTTGCATGCATTTGGGCCTCTTTTAGCACAATAACTCATAATAATAACAAATTTTCAATGCCGGTTTTTTTTAAAAACTTCCCACGTTTCTAGGCAAAATTGGCAATTTTGCCAGCATTTTGCCATCTTTTCAGACAAAATAACATAAAATAACAATTTCATAGCCGGTTTTTAAAAAAACTTCCACGTTTCTGGCAAAATTGAAAATTTTTGCAGCATTTTGCCGTCTTATTCAGACAAATAACGTAATATACAATTTCAATGCTGGTTTCTTAAAACAACTTCGCGGTTTCTGGGCAATTGGGAAATTTGGCCAAGTAATTTTGCTTCTTTTCAGACAAAAAAAAATTTCATTCTCTTCCTCCCGGGCCATTGTTCAGCTTAATTTTAAAAAAATTTCATTAAAACATCCAGCCCCGTGGCCCCGTGGACAAAAATATTCCAACAAAATGATTTCAAAAAATATTTTTCCATCTTTTCTCTCCAATCACAAAATGGACCTACCAGGAGATCCAGCCATTACCGGGTTAACCAGTAAAATTCTGAAAAAAATTCAGGCGTTCCCACGGTATTTATTCTCTCATCTGCCAATATATAGAGTCTTAGGAGTTTTTTCCAAATTCGAGAAGTTTCTGCAGGAACTTGTACTTCAAACGCGCGCCCTAACTTCCTACTTGTTAATGCTCCCGCTTTCGGTACGCCCCTAGTATACTTACTTTTAAATTTTCCAATATCCATTTTATGGGCTTTCTCCTTGATGTTAATTCCGGCAAAAAGAATTTAAAAAGATTGTCCCCGTTCTCTTCCAGGGTTCGCAGCAGCTTCTGTCGGCGTTGCCCTGAGATTTTTCCGCTCCCCACTCCCAGTCTTTCGGAATTCTTCGGAATCCGATTGATGCTGGGTGGGCCTTCACTCGATTCTGAGAAGGGGGGTTCTTTCTTTATTAGGTAATTCTTGTTTTTTTGGCAGCCGGAATAACCGGTTTTCTTATAAAAACAAATCATATATTCATAAGAAAAGTCCCTTTTTTTCCGGCAATGTTGCCGGCTCTTTCAATTTATTGAATACTTTTTTGTATTCAAAACCATTGTTTTTTTCCCTAAAAAAAATTATTTTTCATAAAAAAACTCCGGTTTTTTCCGGACGTTTCGTGGGCAGAAGGGCTCCACTATAACCAGTTTTGACTGTAGCTGTTTATTGCATAAAATAAAAGCATAATGTCGTTGTCAAAAGATGTCTTTAATTTCTAAAATGGGCCGTTTTATATACAAGGTTTAAAGACAGACATTCTAACATGTAAATGATAATTAATATCATACATAAGAATATTAGGATACATATACATGTATTCTTTAAAATGACAAATTTGAAAATAAAGTGAATAATTAGAAAATTTAAAATGGCCACCAATAGAATTCCTTGGTATGATTTGGCTGGAAGAAGAAATCTGGGGAAATGGTGCTTGATTTTGACCACCATCGATTGCTGGGAAAAAAATTTAAAAATTTTCAATAAAAATTTTTATGAAATCTCAAGTGAGATGTTCAAAACATTGAGAACACCCACAGTTGGCGAATATCGTTACCAGGCAAAATCCCTCATCTCAAGAAATTTTTAGTGGCAATTTAAAATTTTCTAATAGATCAGCTTTTACGTTCAAAATATCATTCTTTCGGGCATTTTTTTTTGTCGATTTAAAAAATACAACAGGTGATATGTACGACACCCCTTTTGAGCTTCCTTTAATTCCAAAATGACGTTTCTTGGCCTTGCCATAGAAAAAGCCTTAATCAAAACGTTGAAAAACACCATCTTTACGAACCACATTCGACTCAATTGTAGGCGGTCTGAGACCAAAAATTGAAAAAAAACGCAAGCCAACTTAAATTCAGACACTTTCCGGGAGTTTTAGAAAATCTCAAAATTTTCCGATATAAGCTCCTGTGGATCCTTGTTTGTTTGAAAAAAGGCGGAGAAACTCGTGTTTTAACCGGCGGTTGACGCATATCGTTGGTGGTATTTTGGTACTAAACTGTCTCGTGAAAGTCGCGAAGATTTTAGTTATATCTTTCTAATGTATGTTAAACAAAATGTCCAGTATGCATTTTTCTACCGTAGCGAGGCCATCTGAAATACCCAAAAAATGACACTAACACCACCCACTAAATGCATCACCCTGAATATGTGATATTTTCGGCATCAACATGCTACATTAAAGAGGTGGTCGTCGCATTTGAGGGGTATTCAATAGGGCCATTGTCCGACAAATACACATCGATATGATCAATCTATCTTTCGCTGATATATTCAAACAAAAATCTTGGGCATCCTAATGAATCTTAATCATAATGTATCTCTTCTTTGGTTTTTTGAAGTACCATATTCAAAAGCCCTACATTGATCTGGCAGTTGAAAAACGGTTCGTGCAGATCAGAAATGGAAGTTTTGATTCGAATTTCTCTCTGCAGTTTTGCTTTAAATAGTGTTTGATTTTCCCTAAAAAAATAGTAAATCTCAAACTTATTTCCTGGCTTAATATTTTTGTTGACTCTCAAAAGTGCTAACCTGACCAGGGCTCGGCAGATTTTGTGAACATCGTTTGCTCTGCTCTAACTGCTGGGCTCTAGGAGTGCATAGTCTGACCATATATGGAGATAAAAAAAAAAGGACCCCTAATTAAATTTAGGGAAATTTGTTTCTAGAGCCTGCATAGTGCGACGCACTCCCTTTAAGGAACTAATGTGAATTGATTTGTCATTTTGACCAATTTTTCAAGCCAAAACTCAAAATTTTAAGACAATATGTTGGGCAAAGTGTTATGAACAGGCCGTATAAACGAGTGTTTTACAAGCTAAGATTAGGTTTGTTTGCGAAAGTGATATATCGAATAACCTGCCTAGTGTAATTTTTATGTCAATGGCGTCTATGTTTTTATGTTGTTATGACATAAAATTAACACTAGGGCAGATCTTCGATATATACAGTGGTTCACGTTTAATTTTGAAAAGTAATTTAAAATGCGTTAACATAACATGTATAGTTCCAGAAATTTATGATATGGTTAAAATATAATTATAGTTGAAATCAGAATTGGTTCTTTTTGACAATGTCGTTTATTTTGTGTCAAGAGTGACCACTTTATAAATTAACAGTCAGAAAAGAAAAAATTTGGTTTCCAAATTCAGGCGGAAAATTTGTTTATTAATAAGTAACCGCTTCTTCGCTGTGTTATTTCAAGCGATCTCATGTAAACAATTGCTGTATCCACCTGGATACCACATATTCAACCTGTGTAAACTTTATACGTCGTCAAAAATTCAGCTTGTGTATTAGCTATTTCAATAAACACAATTCCTGCAATTTCTATGCCGAATATTTAAGTCCATTTTTCTTCCTTTATGCAGATTTTGTCTTTTAGATTTAAGATTTGCTTAAAGTGATTAGAAAAAGGATTCTTATTATTCTTATTATAGAATTCTTTGAAATTTTGAAATTATATTCTCCTCTTTTTTTCTAGAAAGGATTGGGCACAAAAGGTAGAGAGCCCTGTATTACTTTACAACGTTTATTGTGTCGTTTGAAATTTTACAAATAGCGAAATTTGGTATCTGTATTACTGAGTGATTCTGTATTTCGCAGGCATGCCAAAAATGTATTATTTAAGGGGGTAGCTCAACGGTTTTTTTAATTCAGGTTAGGGAATAATACTGCAGAGCAATAGCCTCAAGGAGGCCACAAAAATGGCATTCTTGCCTCATTATCATTAAAAAAAAAATTTCGAGATTTTTCTCAAATTTTCGAGTTTTTTTTCAGATTTTTTCTAAGTATTTTTGAGAAAAAAAATACCATAAACCTAATTTTAATGAAAAATTCAAAAATAAGTAAAGTGAGTAGCATTTTTTCACTTCAGTTTTGGACAGTAGGCTTCAATTTGACGGTAGCTTCGGGTAGAATCGGATGAAAATAAATTTTCTAGAAACTCCAAAAATTGACTTCGCGGCTGAATCCAAAATGCAATTTTCTATTATGAGGAGCGATGTTTAAAGAAAAGTTTTTGCACTGGAAAATTGAGAAGACATGTTTGCAACGTATATGTAAAAAATAAAAAAAAAAAAATTGTATCGAATCGTTTTTGCGAGAAAATTTCGTTTTCAGTTTGGAAATTTTTAGCATTTTTCTTGATTCTAGAATATAAGGGATCAAAATTTCAACGCTGACGAAGCAAGATTTTGTGTTCATGTAGACCTATGGCGCTTTACTTTGATGTTACTTACAGCTCAATAGGGGCGATTAAAATTTTTTTCTAGAAATCATGAAAATTGACTTCCGGCTGAATTAAATCGCAATTTCTATAAATAGGAAGGGATGTTTAACAAAAAAGTTTTTCACTAGAATTAATGAAGACCATTGTTCTCCTAAAAATACCAAATTTAAAAAAAAATTGTAATCGAACGTTTTTGAGAAACTGAGCTAGCAACTTCTAAAATATCATGAAAAATTACGTTTTTCAATTTATTCTAAGAAACAAGTCAGATCGAAATTTCCTGCAATATTTCCGATAAATGTCAAACCTGCGTAGTAATTGTTATATCTTACAAAGTGTAATCAATTTCCATTTAGCCGTTTCCGAGATAAAAGACATTGAAGTCAAAATCAGTGTTCTAGAACTCTACTCCACTTGGTGCTGTGGTGCTCAAAAACTCTGTTTTTAGCTTTTAGTCGGAAGCAAAGATAGATCTTGCCTTTTTAGGCTTTTCGATTTCTATAACTTGTTATCGTTTCGTTCGAGCCCCGATCTAAAATGTCAAAAACGCGTTGAGTACCCCCTTAAGGGAAGTACTGGTCGCATTTTAAGGCCCAAAAACAGGGCTTTCAGCGTCGCCCCAATGCAGTAGCATGGAACAGCAGCGAAGCATTAGTATTTTCAGTTTAGGAATATTGAACATTAATCTTGCTTCACAAAACACAATCGAAGGCCTCTGATTGGCCGACCAATCAGGAACGACCTTTCAAAAGTCGCACTATTTTTTTACTTCAAAGCCTACTTCTCCTGGTTTTGAAGTATAGAGATACTTTTATATGCTTTATTGAACGGGCACAAAGAACGTGAGGGCAGACCGCCTAGTTCAGTTAACTCAAAAAATGTCATCGCGGCGCTTAAATGAGCGAAAAAAACTGTTTTTTTGGCCTTATTTTGAGTGCCTGGTGAGGGGAAAATACTACTCCCTCCTGGATTTTGACGGCAGAAACCTAAAACTGGTAGTATACGATCCTTAAGGATACGCGCAAACGCCCAGGTTTCGACAATTTGCATTTTTGTATCTCGTCTTTTTTGGAAACCGCGAATTCAAAATCTCAGGAAATTTTCCAAAATTTGAAAAAATCACATTAAATATTGTTTCAAATCGCGATGAAAATACTTTTTTTATGACCAAATGAAAATAAACGACAATCTGATCAACTTATTTTGTCGCAATTTTCAGAAAAAACATTTTCAAACCGAATCTGGAAGAATTTCATGTCCGAGTCTTCAAATCGACCAGTACTCCCTTAAATAGAACGTTTTGGCTTTAATACAAGACTAAATTTGGTGATTGAGAATAGAGCATGCTCAGAGGGAATAGCTTTTTTGAATAACGATCCAAATCCGAGGTAAGTAAAAGGTGGCGAGATATTCAGACAATTTAATAAAAACAAACCTTTCGCTTAGTCAAAAATCAGCTCATAAGTTTGACTACAAATTATTGAAACCTGTATTGAAATTTTTGAAAATAAAGTTGTCAAATTAAAAAAAATTAGTCGGCATGGATCATTCGCAGTATCTTTCAGCCACATTTATTTCCGCCAATGTTATTTTATCTTATCTTTTATCAAAAATATTTAATATATCAAGAATTGGGTGTTTTTCGCCGATTTTCATTCAAGATCTAAACGTGTATCAGAAACAAGCTTGTTGTCCAGAGAAGATAGTCGTCCACAAAGGGCGGGGAGGTGTCAAAAAATGTTCTGGGTCGCCCTTCTTATTCTCGATGTTAAGAATCTTGAACTAAGGCTATATAATAGTATAATAATATAGCCTATATTTATCTCGCAGTCCAAACGACGCTCAAGCTCAAAAAACATCGGTCAATTAGTAAAACCCCTAATTCTGAAACAAACTGGACCAATTTATGGCTTGACAAATTTCTAATCTTAAAAATTGATAGATAAAATTTCTCTACACATTTTTTATGCAATGGCCTGGAAAATGTGTTTCTGGGGAGGAATCAGAAATAATAAATTATTTGTCTGTGTCAAATATTATCGATTTTTATTGCTGATTCCTTTTAATTTCAGCTGAACGCTGATATTCAGAACCAAGCTCCTCATAAATTGAAAAAAAAGTGCATTGTATAAAGCATTAACGATTTAACCAAGAAATATTGGTTTCAGAATAAAGACCGGTTTTCCAATTTTTTTTTAAAACTGAAAGTATTTCTTAATCTGGAAGTCGAATAAAACTAAGTTAGCATAATTGTCGCTATTCTGGATTAATCGTAACCATTAATCTTATATCTTAGCCTGAGACATATACATTTTGCTATATTCCACATTTCTCTAAAAATATATTGAAAAAGTTTTTTAAATTTGAACCGAGGTCTCTCTATGCAGGAAATTTCAAAATTAAAAAACTTTCATATATTTTTATAGAAAATTGTTGATATTTATGCATAAATGTAATTTTTGGCGGAGAAATGAAGAAATTCTAATGCTATTTGTTTATTAAATAGCTTTAAGGGGGTGGCATCGATCCGGCAGATGGTAAGATTTTTCAGAGGCGATAAATGAAAGAAAAAAATGTGAAAATTTATTTTTTATTTTTATCTTCAATAAAAAGTGGCGCATTCTTGCAAACGTTTATTTTTTTAAATTTCTTAAACATACACTAATTTCTGCGAAAATTAAAAAACCACTTTTCACAGTACGTAGTCTTGTTTTTTTAATTTTGCTAATTAAGAATATTTCGCGTGAAATATGAAAGTTTTTTTCGCCATGAAAAATGGTCAAAAATGGCAAAAGTAGAGAAAACAACTTTTTTTGAAGATAAAAATTGACCTTCAAATTGCGTTTATGATATTTAAAAAATGTTCTTACTATCTAAAGAAATGGGCGCTCTATTACACCAACAATTTTTATTTGGCAATTTTTAACCAGCCATAAAAATTTTTCAAATTTGTAGTGCGCAAATGGCACTTATCGAGTGTAACCACCGAGGGTTATAAAATTTCATCGATCGTTTTGAAATGAAAATACGCGCGACCAACTCATTAAAGTTGACATAAAGGATATTTATAGAACGCAAAAACATTTAAATATGTGATTTTGCCTGATTTTTTATGGAGAGTTCAAAAAACCACTGATAAGAAATTTTTGGACTTGGATTTCGGAATTAATTTCCATAATTTTCCTAAAAACTCGACAAAAAAATGAGAAATTAAACATATTATGTTTTTCAAAACAGCAGTCAGAAAATATGTAGAACCATGCTGAAAAAAGTTAAATTACTATTTTTTTAGGCTTTTATTATAGATTTCAAAAAAACGATCAGAAAAAATTTTGGACAAAAAATAAGGAAAATTTCAATAATGCTTTGATTTTTTCGAAATTTTTTAGCCGAAATTCAAAAATAAAGTTCGGACTCTTCCCAAAATAGGTAAAATTATTTTTATAAGTAGATGGCACCATTTATTCTGGATCAGCTAACGATATTTAAGCGGAAAAAGTAAAGCCAACTACTTAATTTCGTAAGTTAAATTGACTCCAGTCTGCCGAGTCGATGCGCACCCCCTTAAAAGGGGTTGTGGTGTAGAATGTGGAATGCTGGGGAAAAATAGCCCTCTCCCCAGCTGGAGCTGGAAGGGTTGTAACGGGCAGATAAGAAAAATGAAAAAAAAATAAGGGAGACTAAACCTTTTCTATTCACCTGCAAGTAAGCTTTTTATGATTCTGGTGAAAGGATGGCTCAGCGCGGTACCGGAGTAAAAAACTGTAAAAATACTTCTCAAATTCACACATCGGAATAAGTCGATCAAATTTGTTTCAAAATTAAATAAAACATAAACTTTATGAAACTAAACGACATCATTGTTATATTTTTGTCGCGTTATATTCGTTGAAAAAATATTCTTTGTTTGTTTTAATGACGTACAAATTAAATCAGAAATTCTCCTTAAAATCGGAATAAGTCAGTCAATAATGTTTCAATTGAATAAAACATAAAATTTATGAAACTTACGACATATTGTTGTATTTGTCCGTTATTTCGTGAAAAAACTTAATTCTGTTTGTTTTTAATAAGCGTAAACTAAGTTCATTTGGCTTAATTTTCCAGGCGGTTTAATCGCCCTTGAGGTTGTGGTTTCCTGGTGCGCCTAACGCAGGACAAAATCATGTGTGGGCGACGCCCTAACGAAATTTGAACGCAATCAATACATCTCGCTACACACTGCCGACGAAATTATTTTCATCATTTTTAAGAATAAATTATTGTTATTGACAGATACTAGAAATATAACTATTTTGTTTGCCAAATCATGCCCATTCTTACACCCACAACCCCCTTAAAGCAGTCTGAATTTCATTCGAAAATATTTGATCTTGGGGGGGGATTTCGAAAAAATGTGAAATTTAATAAGAGAATTTAAAATTTCATTAGAAATTGAATATATGATGGTTAACTTTAAAATTTAATGAAATATTATCAGGTCTTCATAAAAATGAAATTCATGATTCTCTTTTTTTGAAATGTAATTTAAAAATAAATACGATTAATCGAAAAATGAAAGACATTTCGCAGTATTTTAAAAATTGTTTATAAGGAAATCATCCCTAACTTTCCGTATAATAACTTTTTTTTTTCTACGCCACACAAAAACTTCTATAGTTTCGAGTTTCTGAATTCTTGAACTTCAAAACTTATAATTTTAAAAACGCTAAAACATGGCTCAAAAAATGTTTTTACATGGCCAACTTAGTATATAAATAATATCTGTTGTGTAGCCTTATCTCAGAAATTTTTGAGATTAAAAAATTGGCTAGCTTTAGTTGTTCGGGCAAGTATTAAATACTCTCAAGTGAGAAACCGAGTATTTTTAAAAACAATTTTTTTCACTTTCGGTCATTTTTGTTTGCAAGTTACCCCCCGCCCAAAAAAGGTGATAAACTTTTAAAGGCGGCCCACCTTAAAGGTCTTGATTCCTCACAAAGTTGACGTAGCAAAAAATTGTGTGAGACCCTAAGAAAGAATATAGATAAGGAATTAAGATAAGAAAGATGAATCATTCTTGATATAAGCTATAAAAAAAGGCTTCGCCCCAGGGGGGGGGGGGGGGGGGGGGGGGTTTTTTTTAATATATTATATATCTAACTTGATGAAAAAAAAAAAAAAAAAAAAAAATAAAACGCACATCAATAGAAAAGGCGAAAGCATCGATTTGTAAAAAATAATATGATGTTTTGGAATTATGTATACTTTTTTTATTATCAAGCAGCTTGATTTCAAGCGTTTTACTGATGAAATCATGAGATAGGAACTGAAAGCAATACGAAATGCAAATCTAGAAATTATTTAATCTGAGCCTATCTTTACAAAAAATACTGTAATTGATAAAAATTTTTATGATTGCTTTCAGTTCACGTCTATTTCTACTTTGTCGTGAACACAGCTTTGAAATCAAGTCTGACTCGTGATAATACAAAAAGTATACATATTCAAAACAATCATTTATTTCTTCAATCGAATTTTTGTGCCTTTTTCTATTGACTTAGGCGTTTTATTTTTATCAAAGTAGATAGCCTCCCGATGCCAAATAAGATGAGAACCGATAAAAGGTTCCTTCTGAAAGGATCTTAAGGATTCTTAAAAAGAGTTTTGTTTAGCTAAATTGACAATTTTTTGTCATCTTTGAATTACCCTAACAACCTATTTCCGAAGTTGTAACTTCAAAATATGTTTTCCAGTCTAATGAGGTTCGAGGTTTATTCCGGGTCAAAAAGTGACTTTTGGCATTTTTATTTTTTCAAGCCAATCAGGGATCGGCAAATTTGAAAAAAAATTCGAAATATCTCCAGGAAATTTCTTATCTAATGGTGGTTTGTATGTTATTTCTCATATTGACCATTGTTCTCAAGTTCCTTATAAAAAGTTTTGTTTATGCTTAAATTGTCAATTTTCGTCATTTTGATTAGCCTAGCAACTTATTTTCGTATATGTAAAAATTTCAAAATATGTTTGCTAGTCTATTTGTATCATGAGATTTTATTTCTGGGGTCAATCACTTTGAGCGTTTTTATTTTTTCAACGGCAATCAGCAGAGTGCGGTTCAAATATTTGTTTTGTCTAAGTCTACATTCTTCTGGAAAAATCCAAATTATTCAATGAATTTATCAAAAATTTCCTATTAATGTCACTTTCATTTATTATATGAGCTATACTGTAAATGCTAAATACCTGCTGCGGTGTCTTACACCACCAAATGGAATACGCCTCTAGCAGCACCTGGTGGTCACTCTTAGATCCCAAGTTGATAATACCGGTTCACAAATTGGATGCTTTGCGCATCTTTTACAGCACCTAAACCTGGTTTTTTGGATAATAATTTCGAGTTTTCGGGGCACGCTTCGTATCTTCCTGTTTACATCCAATAATGCGTCTGGTGGTATATAACATTTGAGAGTCAATCTGGAGCAGGATTTTACGTTGTACCACAAAATCCAGTCAAAAAATTGCCGAAAAACAGATGTACTTTTTTTTGTTTTGAAAAACTATTTGGTCGCCAAAACCGCATCCAAGTGGTTGCATAAATACAATAAGCAAAAATTTTTGCGGGTCAAATACTATACTATGTCCGAAGTTTTTCAGACTACACAGCACCTCTTTATCGGGTTAGTCGATTTTTTGCTCGCGAGGCCTATAATATACAGATAGGTATGATTTTTTTGATAACTAGAATGTTTTTCAAAATACTAGATTTTTTTAAAATTCCAGTTTTTTAAATTCCAGTTTTTTAAAAATTAATTTTCTCAATCGAAAGCTAGCTTTTTAACCTAACTAGAATTTTCATCAAACTAAAATTTTAATAATCAAATTATTAAAATTTTCAGCTTTCCGCAATAATTTTTTCAATGTTAGCGCTGTTGACGCTGAAACAATCGAAAGGCTGTGCTGGAAGAATATATCAAAAGCCATCTGGATAATCCCGCATGAATCGTGATACATTCGCTTGCTACAGTAGCTGCACCAGATATTGGTCGCTAACTTTAATGATTGGTAGATCGAAGGGAGATAGCTTATTTAGCCATGGCATACCCTGAAATTCGATCGATGCTTTTTGATTTGACGACGATGGATTTTGAAAATCTTGAGGTTTCTGTGATTCAAACAATTATGATACACGTGGTATTGAAGCTTAGATCGAAGGGAATTATGCATTGTGATATCAAAGATGAGAATGTTTTGGTGGATACCATAACTTTGAAGTGCAAATTCATCGATTTTGGTTGGGCATCTGAAAAATCTGACGAAATTGTAAGTTTAAAGATTTTTTATTCAATATTTGAAATTTCAGGGATTTGGATATGATATTTTTACGTGATATTTTTATATGATATTTCAAATAATATATTTTCAATATGCTTTTTCAAATATAATATGTCGATTATGATATTTCAAATATGATATTTCAAATATGATTTTTTTAATATGATATTTCAAATATAATTTTCTTAATATTATATTTCGAATATGATAATTTCGATATGATATTATAAAAACGATATTCCAAATGTAATATTTTCAATATCAAAATTTCCATCATATTTCCGATATTAAATTTTTGATATCATTTTTTTAATATCTTAATTTCGATATTATATTTTTGATATCATTTTTTTAATATTATAATTTCCATAGTACTTAAATGATTAACATTTTATTTTCAGCAAACTGGTAACTGTGGTACAAAGTTATTTTTACCTCTAGAATTTCAAACAACTGGAGAATATTTTCAAGACAGCATGACCGTTTGGAAAATTGGTTGCCTTTTATATACGCTAACATTCGGAGAAACTCCTTTCAAAAATATTGATGACATCTCAAATGCTGAATTTGTAGCTTTTCTTCGTAAAGAAGTGAGACATTTGAAATCAAGCGGTTTTGAAACACTTTATGATCTTATTATTTCCATGCTTGATCCCTGCCCAATATTTAGAATTTCAATCGATGAAATTGCCAATCATTCGTTCTGGAAAGAGCGATATCCTCAATAATTACTCACTTTAATTATGCATAGCAATAAAAATATAACTTTACAAATAATTTGTATTCAGCTTTTACTATGAAATGTCCGTAGGCGGAAATCAGCAGTACCAGTAAAATATGAATTTACCAAATGCTTCATTGGTCGATTAAATTTCCTTTTTTTTGCATTTAAAAAAAGTGGTTTATTCGATCAAAATGTATCCGAAAATATATTTTTGCGACGTCAAATAATTCATTGCACACGATTTTTCTTCAAACTTGTAGTTTTTTGCGCCTACAGATTTTTAATAGCAAATAACAGGCAAAAAAAAGACGACCAAAAATTTTTTCTCTCAAAAAATTTTGGACGAAAAATGCGAAAAATTTCCGTAATGCTTTGATTTTTTTTGGAATATTTTTCGAATTCAAAAATTAAAGTTAAGACTCAAATCATTCTTAAAATAGACAAAAATGGTTTTAATAAGTAGATGCATATTTATTCTGGTTCAGCTGACGATAATAAGCACAAAAAAGTAAAACAGCTCATTAATTTCGTAAGTTAAATTGACACCAGTCTGCCGACGTTTCATTATTAACATTGAGGTTTAACAGTAAGTAAAACATAAGGTTGTTCATTTAGCCTTTACAGCTAGCTGTTACAACAATACATGTCATCATTTTTATTTTCGAGTAGATATGCAGAATTTTATGTCAGAGGCAATGCTAGCTTTGAGGCATAACATTAAGTAAAAATTTACAAAATTATTTAATAACCATTTATTTGCTTTGAAAATGACGTTTTTTTATTATAAAATCATTTCGGAAATATTTTTTTTCAAAATGGAGGTTTTTCATTTAATTGAGTTACGTTGTTTGATTATAAATTAAATATGGTCATATC
>SCLH01002290.1:219606-235765 GCA_004367855.1 Oikopleura vanhoeffeni
CGCACCAATTTTGGACAAGATGCAATCTGCCAAAAAAATGGAATGTTTCATACCATTCTCATGTAAATATAATATTCTTTAAAAATATGATTATCTCGCGACATGAAATAATTTATCAATCTCTCTTCTTTCTTATGCGCAGCGAATATTATGTTATCAGTTTTCGGAAGTATTGAGCTTCTAGAAATGCCTATAAGCCGGAGGCCAATTAAATGCAATAAAAACTTAGAAATTCCTGACGATTCTTTTAAGGGTCTTCCACGTTGATGAATTTGAAAGAAAAAAGCATATTACAGTAATTTTGAAAAAGTACTCAAATTACGTCAAAAAATCCAGGTCAACCTCAAACAACGAATTTTTCTCATTACATCAAAGTCCGAATAAAACACGTGACGAAATAATTCAAAATAAGGTTGAAATATGTCATAGATAAATCCTTATTCTCGAAAAATAAGATAACTGACGTGTTTTGAAAATATTATTATGTTCAAAACTCTTAAATTATGTGTTTATTAGCCAAAAAAAATTTCGGCGTAATTTGATCACTATTGTTACTTTCACCTAAACTATTTCCTAATTTGAAGGTCACGTGATCGTTTTTGGTCTTTGGTGTAGTGGGAGCAAAAGTCTTAAAAACTTCTAAAGAACCACTTCACTTCTTTCAAAAATTGATTTAAGGAATTTTTGGAAAAAACAGTACTATTTGGCCACCTATCCTTGAATATACGGCACGTGATCACTTTGGGGCTATGGTTGTAATGGGAAAAAGTCTTAAAATATTTTCTGGTCCCGCTCAAAGCCTTTTTGATGATTTAAATTTTTTTGCAAAAATAAGTACTGTAATACAGTAAAAATTTCCGAAAAAAAAACGCACAACGTCAATTATTCAGATAGTCGATCAATCACTCTGTTAAATTTTATTCATACATGATTTAAGGTCTTAATTGCGATTAAAGGCCATTGCGCCATCGAGCGCAAAAGACACACGGAGTTAATTGGCTTTTGAGTTTCGAGATAATATAATTGCATTTTCAGAGTATTAAACTACGTTTTTTAATGAACTTTATCAATTTAAATTGGTAGACTTTTTCGGCCTACGCATTTGTTATAACAGAGATAGGACATACAACTTACCAAAAAATGTATACTCCGTGAAAAAATAATCTTGAATTTTCTTAAAACATACTTAGCATTTGCGTTCCTTTGGCTGCCAGAAACATTAAATCAAGTATAGCCTCAGACGATGTTCAGAGGCAAAACTTATGTTATTGCTACAAAATTCAAGAAACCTGCCGAGACGATGAAACAAAGATAGAGAAATTAATTTTTATGAAAAAATTAAGTTTTTAAAATAATACTTGTGAACTCAGTGTTTTAACTTCTGAAAAATTCGGAATTATTTTTCAAGTTCTAATTCAAATCCTGCATTGGTATTCAAATTTTGCCAATAACTGAACAATATTCGAAACAAGGTTATCGTTTCAGATATGTTGGATTGTATCTAGAATTTTATTGCGTGTATAAGAGGGATTATTATTTGAATTTAATTTTGTTGAAAAATGAGCCCAAATCCGCCGAAGGCCGATAAAGGAGAATTTTGTCTTTTAAATTGAAATTTGTTGAAAATAAGCCCCAAATCGGCCGAAGGCGATAAAGGGGTATATTATATTTTCAATTTTATTTTGTTGAAGATGAGCCAAAAATCGGCCGAAGACCGATAACAGAGATATTATATTTGAATTTAATTTTGTTGAAAAATGAGCCAAAATCAAGCGAAGGCCGATAAAAAAAAATTTTGTGTTTTTAATTTATTTTTGAAAGAAAAATTAACAAATTTATAGAAAATTTAATAATTTTTCTCCAAAATTTTGAAACTTTTGTTTAAAATTAGAGTTTTTTCTTAAATTGATCAATTTTTTTTTTAATTTGGAATTTCTATATTTTTAAAAATCATGTTTGAAAATTTTTTACAAAAATTTCGAAAGTTTCTTCGAATTTGCATAATTTCGCAATAAAATAAATTTGAATTGTCAAATTTTTTATCACAAATTTTACAATTTTCCCAAAAATTTGACAAATATCGTAAAAATTTGACAATTAATTTTCAAATTCCACAATTTCTCTAAAGATTTGACAATTTTTTATTAATTGGTTGAATTAGAAATTAACTGTCAAATTTTCGATAATTGTCAAATTTTTGGAAAATTGTAAAATTTTGAGAAAATTGTAAAATTTGTGAGAAAATTGTCGAATTTCATACAAAGAAATCCTAAAGAAAACTGAAATAATTTATTTTTTTCCGAAAATATTTAAATTCGAAGAAAAATTTCGTATTGAAAAAAAATTTCAAATTTGGTTTTTTTAACAAAAGGTATAAAACTTTGGAAAAAAAGTTATCAAATTTTCTATAAAATTTGTTACTTTTTTTTTCTGAATTAGAATTTTTCAAAATTCGAAAACATCCTAATCAAATTCGCCAATTTCTTTCGACAATTAAACTTAAATGTTAACTTTTTATTTCAAATTCAAAATTTTTTAAAAAATTTGAAACTTTTCTTAAATTCGGCAATTTTTTTGCTAATTTCTCAACACAAATCAAATAAAAAACATAAAATCCCCTTTGTTCCAAAATTGTTCAAATTTTAAAGAAAAATTGTCAAATTTTGAAAAAAATTGAAAATTTGTGAAAAAAAAATTTGACAATTAGAATTTATTTTTCTTGCGAAATTATGCCAAATCGAAGAAACTTTCGAATTTGAAACAATTTTCAAATATGATTTTTAAATAATATAAATTCTCAAATTTTCATTAAATTTCTAAGAAAATTAATCAATTTTTAAAAAACTCAAATTTTAAACAAAGTTCCAAATTTTGGAAAAATTATCAAATTTTCTATAAAATTGTTAATTTTTTTTCAAAAATAAATAAAAACATACAATCCCTTTTATCGGCTACGGCCGATTTTGGGCTCATTTTCCAACAAAATTAAATAAAAAATATAATATCCCTTATCGGCTTCGCTGATTTGGGCTCTTTTTTAACAAATTTGAATTAATACACGCCTTTCGCGATTTTGGAGCTCATTTTTTAACAATTTAATATTAAAACACAAATTCCCCCGTTATCGGCCCTTCGGCGAATTAGGGCTCGTTTTTTAACAAAAAATTAAACCAATATATATCCCCCTTTATCGGCCTTCAGGCCGATTTTTGGCTCATTTTTTAACAAATTGAATAAAAAACACAAAATCCATCGTTATCGGCCTTCGCCGATTGGGGCTCATTTTTTTACCAAATTTAAATAAAACACAAAATCCCCCTTTATCGGCCTTCGGCCAATTTGGGCTCAATTTTCAACAAAAATAAAATTCAGAATATAATATTCCTCTTTATCGGCCTTCGGCCAATTTGGGGCTCATTTTTCAAGAAATTTCAATAAAAAAAACACAAAATTCCCGTTATCGGCTTTGGCGATTTGGAGCTCATTTTTTAACAAATCTAAATATAAAACACAAAATCCCCGAAGGCCGATAACGGGCTCATTCTTCAACAAAATTAAATTCAAAAATATAGTATCTCCCCTTCATTTTTAATAAAATTCAGATTTCAAACATAAAATCCCCTTTATCGGCCTTTGGCCGATTTGAGGGTTATTTTTCAACAAATTAATTCAAAAATAATATCCCCCTTTATCGGCGTTCGGCCGACTTTCGGATCAATTTCATCAAATTTAAATTAAAACATAACATCCCTTTTTATCGGCTTTCGGCCGATTCGGGGCATTTTTCAACGAAAATTAAATCAAAAAATATAATATCCCCCTTAATGGGCTCCTTTTTAAACAATTAAATTTAAAACATAAAATCCAAATATTCGCCAATATCGAAAAAATTTAGAGATTATTTTTACAAATTAGCTTTGTTAGCTCATAAATGACGTCATTCTAATTATTTGGATTTCCTAAAAAAATTTTTCTGCCTTACAATTTCTATTGATGTTTAAACATTTTAAGAATTTTTGAAATTTTTTCGGAGTATTTTTCTACGACTGCAAAAAAAAATTTGATGAAAAAAATTTTGCAGGCGTTTAGACATTATAAAAAATGAAAAAAATTTCGAAAAATTTTTTGAAAAAAAATTTTTTCCGAAAAAATTGTTTTTAAATTGTCTGGAACGTCTGCAAAAAAATTTTTATTTCAAATTTATTACCAGGTTAGTAGAAAGAATACTCTTTATGAAAACTTATATGAAACAAATTCAAAAATTCTTTAAAAAGTGTAATATGACACAATCTTTTGAGATATATGTACAAAAAAACTGAACATAACTAAGTTCAACAAGGCGGTTAATTTGATAATAAAATATTTTGTCTGATCAAACGGGCATCCTTTTTTCTTACTTTTTACGTTTTTTTCTCAAAAATCGAGGTTTGAGAGCCAAAAATCATAATTTTCAAAATTCTTTATTGTTTTTACAAAAAGTGTGTCAATTTTATTGAATAAGTGGCGTTGACCCAAAAACTACCAATGCGGCATTGTTAAAAAATAATTAAATACAGAAAATACGAAAATCGCTCTATTTTGATCAAGTGACGACAAAAAAAAATTTTCATAATTTTTCCCCATTTTTTCCAGATTAATTAACTCCCAAGATTTCAGGACAATCCACCTCATTGATTTCTATAATTTGATATTAATGTGGACATGCTATAATATTAATAATACTCAATATTATTAATACTCAATTTTTACGCTACGTGAGTACCTCATGATAAAACCATGGAACTTCTCATAATTCTATTTCTTTGAAATAGCACATTCTGCCGGCAATATCTATAAAAAAATTAGTTAATGAACTTGTGAGCGTTCGTTTAGATTTGCATTTTTGAAATTGTAATCCCTCAATCCCCAGCGCTTATTCCATATCAAATAAACCAGCGTGCATCTAGCTACCTTATCAAATAAATTCTTTACTTAAAAAATGAACTCTAAAATTTTAATATGTTTTCATTCTTGAGATATTTAGCGACAAAATGTCGATAGAATGTATCCAATTCATATGGAGCACAGTTACAGGACTGGATACATCTGAAATACATATTCCAGTAGAAAAATCCATGAGATTAGACGGTTTTATTCAAAACTTTGAGAATCGCAAGGGTTGGAATGCGATTTTCAGTTTACTTCGAGAGAGCTTTTGATCAAAGATTATGCAGCATATTTATGCGTTTATGTAAAATGAAAATATGTAGGTTTGTCTTTGTTTTTCATCAACTCTTTTCGTGCACATAAAAATAATTTGCCATAAAATTCTTTAACTCAGGGTTTTATTTTTTAAATAGCTTTTCGAATAAATTGACCGTCGACTGCTAACGTTTATGAAAAATGACTTTTTGATTTAACATCGATCTAAAAATTTAGGTAATCATGGAGTCAACTAATAAAATATTTTTTCTCATTTATCCTTAGCCCAAATCAATTTTTTTATTAATGTATGACGAATTTTCGAAAGAAAATTAACAAGTTAATTAAAAAAATATAGCAGAAATATTTGACTCTGATTAGTTTAAATTTCAACAAATCACAATGAAGCTGTAGTTAAAAAATTGTCAAAAATTAATTTTATTTACATGTAGTGATCAGCGCAAATTCGACCAATAAAAATATTTAAACAAATTCGTTCATTTGAAATTTCTCACCCCGTTTTAACTAAATTATGATACTTTTTAAAAGTAAACTTTACCTCAAAACGTGTATTCCGAAAATGGATTATAATCTGGACGAAATAATTAATAATGAATCATTATTAATGATATAGGGTAAAAAACAGTGTGAAACTAGCAAAACCATCGATTTGCCGTTTTCTTTAAAGCTTTCAAAATTGACAGTATACAAGACTTTATTTGAAAATTTTTCCAAGCCGCATTTCACACCTAACAAAAGGCTATAATGGGTTTATAGGAGCAATGAATTCACCAAAAGAGTATAGATTTTTGCCATATTTCTTAATGAATTATGATTTGAGTGGGATGGAGGAAATTGTAAGATATACAGAAAAAGAACGAGAATTTCAAAGAAAAACTGATAAAAACAACAAATGAATATTTTAAGATAAACTAAATCACCGAAATGCATGCTAATTACATGGGATGATATGAAGTCAGAAAATTCAACTTTATGTTACCGGGTTCGTGAAGAGCTTATAATTTTTAATCAATTGTAAAATTATCTTAGATAATACCAACGCGTTGTTCTCATTTTTTCCTGTTTTCGGTGATTTCCTCGAAATATATAGGAAAGCGTTATATGTGTCTAATGACGTAGGTCGTGACTCACGACTTATAATTCTCACGGAGTCGTGAGTTCATGCCTTTTGTATAGTAATATCTACCAAAAAAACGTACAATTATAAGTTATAAATTACCTGCTGCACTCTCTATGTATATATGTGTCACCCGAATGCAGACGGGAAGTCCGATTCAGATATTGCTAAGGTTATTTTTTGAAGGCCACCGCTCTACTCATGACGATGAAACGGAAAATTTTCAGGATTTTAATTAAAAAAATATCAATATTTCACATAGAAAATGCATTTTACAGACAATGTATTTTTATTATGACTGTGTATTTATTCATTACAATATATGTAAAGACCACTGAATATTTATTTCAAAAAGGCAAATTTAACAAAATAGTTTCTATAGATTATAGATTAATAATGCTATTATTTTATCACAAAAAATATTTAACCTTGAGGCTCCGAAGCCGATTTTCAGGCTAGACTTTAAACACTTAACTCCCGTAGTGTCTTCTGGCATTCGTGGCCAGATGGCTTTAATTGCAATTAAGGACCCTTAATCATGTATGAATGACAATTTACAAAGTGATCGATCGACTATTTGAATAATTGGACTGTGCTTTTTTTTTCGAAAATTTTTACTGTATTACAGTACTTATTTTGCAAAAAAAATAAATTCCATCAAAAAAAAACGTGACCGTAGTATTCAAGAATAAGGTTGTTGAAAGTAGTACTGTTTTTTTTCAAAAATTACTTAAATCAATTTTTGAAAAAAAGTGTGAAGTGGTCTTTAGAAGTTTTAGACTTTTTCATTACAACAAAGTCCAAAAACGATCACGTGACCTTTTCAAATTAGGAATAAGGTTTGGGTTCAAGTACACAATAGTACTCAAATCCGCCGAAAATGTTTGAGGCCAATAAACACTTAATCTAAGAATTTTCAACATTAACGGCATTCCAAAAACCTCACGTAATCTTATTTTTCGAGAAATAAAGATTAATTTATGACATATTCCAAACCTTATTTTTGAATTATGTTCTCACGTGATTTTATTCGACTTTGGTTGTAATGAGAAAAAGTCTTAAAAGTTTAAGTTCTTTTATGCAATTTGAGTACTATTTCAAAAATACCGTATATGTTGTACCGTATATCAAATTACCGTACATTCAAGTTCCATCGTAGAGGACTCGTAAGTACCCTAAAAAATATCGCAAGGGTCGACTTTCTGATGAAATAATTTAGCAACTATGGTCAATTATGTTACTGAGAGAGTCGCCACAGAGCAACAACCCCCCTGTGAAATCTCAAAAATTTGATCATTTTTGCTCTTTAGTGACCGTTTTTTGAGGGTACTCACAAGCCTTTACGGTGAACTTGAATTGGCTTGAACTTTGTCATCAAAAATAGTTCTTTTTTTATTTTATTGAACTGATTTTGTAAAAAATTAAATAAAAACATTCAATTTTTTTGCGGATTTAATACCCAAATGGTGACGTTTATATTTCAAATTTAAAATGAAATTAACCCTAAATTTGTGTTACTTATGCACTCTTTGTGAGAATCGGCGAAAATGAGAGAGTTTTAATTTTCTTATTCACATTTGATGACTTTTTATACATTGTTTTAATAGACTGTTTAGAAAATTCTTTAATAATTGATTACCATTGAAAATATATGTTGATAAGGAATCTTCGGTTATATGCTTTGATTAAAAACGTCCGGCCACGCATGGCCAGAAGACACTACGGTTCAGAGATTGTCGGCCACTACGGAGTTAAATTGATAACTACATATCGTGTTAGTCACAAGTTTCATTCTTTAAAAAGCAGATAGTTCGAAATTTTTTAAAAATTAAAATAAACTTTAAAATATAAACATTTATTCGTAGAAAATGCCCGTCATAAACACCTTTTAGATTTTATACTGTACTGATTGAGCTTGACTTTGACAAAAAAAATTCTTCTCAATATTCTCAAAATTTATCTAACATTCAATATATTTCAGTTTTTAGAAATCGGCCCTTCAGATAAATTGAGATTAATGGCAAAAAGCAAAAATAGAATAACTTATTGAACGTTGGTTAATATGAAAATTTATATAAGATTTTAAAATTTTCCTCTGCAAAATCAATTTGAATTTTAATCAAAATTCAGTATTTTTTATCAATCAATTTTTAAGGGGTTGAAATTCTGAGCCTATAATCGGCTCGGGAGCCTCCAAGGGTAAACATAAAAATTCTTAAGTTTAGAGTGAGATTTCTGGCTTTGTCTACATTAAGACTTCACAATTTTTTATTTTTTAGGATCACAATCCCACAAATCAATTTCAAGTTGCAATACTGTGGGAAGACGAAAAACTTTTGTCCACATAAATTTATGAACGACTCGACGCCTCATTAGACTGCAAACAAATAAATATGCGATGGTAAGTTTTTGAAGATTTTGTATTTGATGATTGATTCAGGAAGAAAAATAATACAGATGTAAACGATTTTTAAGCACACACTTCTAACTCTAGTTTCTACCGCTAAAGGCGCGCACAAACACTTGTTGTTATATCCCTTTAATCACTTTTTGGTTGGAATGCGTAGCACTACTCCTTTTAACGTGTGATTTAACGTTGTGGCTACGCATTCTAACAAAAATGATAAAGGGATATGTGCGTGGTGTACTAGTAGGCTACAGCATAGCTAAGTATAAGCTTTAAATCTAAGTTTTTATAATAATTTATTTAGTAATAGTAATTTATAATTAGTAAATTAGTAATTTAGTTTAAAACATATGAATTATTTTTTCATTTTCTGAATAATGTTTTGACCAGGAGTCATTTTGCTATGTGCATTCAGATTTCAGTTTTCCGTGTGCAATTCTAATTATGAGGCTTGTTAAGATCAAAATAAATAACCAAACTATTGACAATCTACCACCAATATCCTATATGAAAATGTTATTTCAATCTTCATTTCTGAGTTGCATGAAGGACAAATAGTAGATAAAAATTAAAATTCAACCTTTTGGAAATTAAAAAAATTTGCCTCGAAAATTGCTAATATCTTTGTTTGTCATCAAATTTTATTAAAACTTTTTTCAAATGAAAATACAGTTGAGAGAACTTATTTGGAAATTGAACTTGCAACAAAATCAGTCTTTTTGTTCATGTCAATCTCTTATATTTTCTTGAACAAAATATTTTAAGGTCAGAAATATAAAAATAATGATTTAGACTTTACCTCAATTTTCGAAATTTTTAGAAAAAATCAGAAAATTTGTAACAAAAGCACTAACTTACGAAAATCAGCTGAAAAAAATGACACAAAATGTAAGCAAAAAAATCTGAGAAATTTCAAAAAAACCGTAGCTACCCTAGAAGGATGGCCCTAGTTAACAAAGAAACACAATTAGCATTAATTCTGTGACCGCCTTATTACAGCATTGGAAAGCACTGATATCATCATCTTTTGTTGCTGCCATTTTCATAGAACAACATGCAAAGAATTACGCTGGTATGGCCGTTCACCGCAGCAAGTATCAGGCTAAAAATAGTTTTTATTTTTTCGTTGAATAAAGTTGGTTAACTTACCTTAACCATTAGGATCTGGGAGAGCCGGTCTAGTCTAGTGTGATTCAGACAAGCGAAAGATTCTGCAGTTTCTGCAATTTGTTGCAACGATTGTATCCTATTTTTGAAAATAATTTAAAGAAGTTGTAATTAACGGCGGGAACTCAAAACTGTTTTATGCTGAACATTTTTTTAATTATATTTAATTGTGGCCCTTGAAAAAATTGACGTTCAGTACAAAAAAACCATTTTAAAACTCTAATGCCTTCAAAGCTAATGCTTCAAAATAAAAAATAACGTTTCTGAATTGCCTATGTTTCTAGCTTGAAATTTTTCTGGCAATTTTCGAAAAAATTTAAAATTAACTTAAAATAAGCGGATGGTGGGCTTTCAAGCAATGTGCTGAGGAAAATAATTCTTTTTTCAAAATCGGCAATTTCAAAATGTGTTCTTATTTTTGAGAAGGAGCTGACAATTGGAAAAATAATTGTAGCATTATGTAAAATTTTTTACGAGGGCTACAATTTGAACATAAATTATGTAACATATTTAAAAATGTTTAGAACAAAAATTTGCCGTTCCTACCTTATTGTAAATGGCATTCTGAAACCAGTTAACCCAGCTTAAAACTCAACTGGGGCTCTGCGCACTTTTTTTTGCGATAAAAAACGAATTATAGATGTTTCCCCTTTCTTTGAAAGCTCGTTTACTGACCATTGATCGACCAATCAGAAGTCTTCGTTATGTTTTTGGTACCAAAAATTTTAGTTTGATTATCTCTAAACTAAAACCAATATGATCTTGTCATTTCAACTATTTCATTGAACGACCCTGAAAAGGCGACCAGTACTCCAATTAGAATATTTAAAAGACTGGTTTTTGATATTTTCGTTACTTACTTTTAACTCTGTGGGTAATTCAGTTATCCAGCGCAATCGTTTCTAAAATTTTAAGAAATAACACTTTTAGCTTCATCATTCGTAATAGTTCGTTTATCCATGCCAACTTCAAAACTCAACTTGATTTACAAAAGGAACTCCAGATAACGCGCCAGCATTTTCAGCCGCAGTTGTGTTAAAAAGTCTTTCATAGATCCATTTCCCTGGTTTGCAATATTTGCAGCTAAAATCTGGGTCTAATGTGGATACAAATTTTTTGATAAAGGATCTGACAAATCTTCGGCGTTACGGCGTTACCAACCATTTACAATGTTAAGAACTTGAATAGAATACAAAAGGCTTAAATTGTATCTTTGAAAATGAAAGCTCCAATTTGAATCAGGATTTTTTAATTGTTTGTTTTTAATTGTTATCAGAGATAATTTTCGTGACGAGGTTGTCTTTAGCGAGCAATTTAGTCAAAATTTGTTCATCTTTAGCAATTTTCAAATCCCGAAAAAGACAAAAAGTTATAATAATGTTAAATCAAAATATGTTCGGCATAATAAAAAATAGTTTTCGACAATTCAACGCCAAAATTGTATATTCATTTAAATGACATTTCCAAGCATTTCAAGTTATTTAAAAATTTCAACCGCGAATAGCCTATTACCCTGGCTCAGCTAAAGTCCACATAACGAAAATTATGTTTATGCCGGAAACCATAAAAATAAAAGTTCTTTGTGGAAAACTCGTTAAAATTAACGTTAATGGCCAATTATTAATTGCGAAATTAACAAGCTGGGTGTGGTTCACTGGTGGACTGACAGTCCAGGACTGTTGATATTTCAACACCATTTTTGTGAATAAAATAAAAATATTTATTTTGAAAAAATAAAATAAAAAAGAAAACACAAGAATTAATGGGTTGAGTTTAAATCTTTAATTATATTTCAATATCAAAAAGTTGAGCTTTTCCGAAACATCCAGTGATACTGCAATATGTGCATAAAACACATATCGGAGCATATAATCCAAATAGTCGATGTGAGCCCTTAGTTGATAAGGATTATTGTCAAACAGCCACTGTATATCTCTAATAATAATTAGTATTATTTTTTGGAGCATAAAATAACCTAATTTGGCTGAAATTGACTATGAGTTGTAGTCTCAGATTTTCACGGCCTCAAGTTTGCTTAGCAGTTTACCTGCAGACACAATTTATTTAATTTGTATCGATTAAACTGAAGGTTATTTTGGTCTGAGCCAATTTTTTTTGATCTGCTACAGTAGATACCTTTAACAATTTCAATTTGGATCGTTCCGAAATAGCGCCAAGTGGGGCGCCAAATTCTATACTTGTGGTTGCTCTCTAACGCTCTATGTGAAATATTTTGGGATTATTTGCTGTCCAGATGCGAAAAAGAAAATTTGCCCGGCCCAACTAAATATTCATTTCATCTTAAAATTCTAAATAAAAATTGCTTTAGCGCTACCTCGTAGCGAACTTGAGGTTTTGAAAGTCTGAAATCACGCCTCATCTGATTTTTGACCGAATAGTAGCGAAAACAAATTTAGAGCAAAATCTGGTATTTTCGAAGTTACTTCCATTGATAAAAGGTGTCAATAAAATTCCATTTGACGATTATGTAGTGATTCTAATCCAAAGTTATTTCCGTGTTCACGTATTATAATTGTATCAATCAGCTGGGCTCTCAGCTGAACTTTTTAAGCACTTTTCCGTCGGTGAAAATTACCGGCGCGTTACAACAATATGTACCTCAGTGAAAACATTTTCACTGAAAAATCATTCTGATTTTTATTACAAATAAAAACCTTGTTATATTAACAGTGTCAAATTTATCCTTATTTATTGCCATAATCAAGTGCAATAAATATACAATTATATGGATTAAGGCCCTTAACCAACATATTGTGACTATTTGAAAATCGAATCAAAACATTTGATAGGTTGGATTGATCAATGAAATCGGCCTATTCTACAATCCAGGTTTTTGATTGGATGCTAGTATCCTGCGTTGTTTGTATCATTCAAATAGTCACGATTTGTCAACTGAGGGGTCTTTAATCTATATAATATCACGTTGCATTAAATCGAAATAGGAACTTACTCTGGGAAAATTTCGAATACGTAAGTAACAATTTCAACTTGAACATTTTGAATAACCATTTTCTTTACATTGCAGAGCACTTCCACTATTTTCATCGTTTGTGTCAGCCATTCTGATTCGTACTGATCAGTGTCATAAATACATGGTCTTTTGTAAATATTGTTCCCGGAAGCATCTAATGAAAATCCATCATTACAACGAACCTAAAAAAATAGTTTATTATAGTAAATATATTTTGTTCTTAATAAATTAATAAATTTCTTAATAAATTAAAACGGAATGTTATACAGGCAGGGTCCGGCGGATAGGTGTAAGGCGGATAGGTGAAATCCGGCTAATAGGTGAAGGTTTTGAACTTTTCCGGCGGATAGACAAAAGGCAAAAGATAGGGATTTTTTCAAACTTCCTAGGCAAAAAGATAGGCGTTTTCGAAAAAGCCAAAATATAGGCATATTTTTAGAATTTTATGAATGACAAAACTATTCAATTAATTTGTCGTTTTATTCTATTTATCTAGTACATGTTGATTGCCTCAAAAATCTGCACACAATTTTGTTCAAATAAATTCCCAGCAATTATTTCATAGGCAATTTTTTTCACGATAGCTATTTATTTCTTTCGTTTGAAATCAAAGTTGAGACATCTTCTGGAAATATTCTCTGCGATTATAAGTGCATGACAACCACAGTCTACACCATTTCTTTGTAGTGGTGTATTCATGACACAATTTAATTTCCAGTCTGGTCGATATAATTCAACCCAAAAGCGCAACGTTCTCCAAATCAAGTGAAGTAAATATTTTTTCCAGAATATTTAAATTTTCCGCATGGTACGAATCATAATATAAATTCCTTTCTTTTCAAAAAAAATACAGATATAGTCCGTGTATTGTTTGAACATCTTCAGATAAGTTGTATTTTTCTTGGTTGAATTGTCTCGCGACAATTTTCAAAGTTTTCCACTCATTTCTCTCAGTTAATAATAGATTAAAATAATTATTTAATAAATAATATTTTATTCAAATACTAAACGATTTTTCAATGTTCCAGCAAAATTGGCCATTTTTTTCTCCGGAGAAAAAAATGGCCCAATTTTGCTTTGTTGTTTTGGGCATTTTTTTCTCCAGTCAAACGCTGTCTAGCCGACTGGAGAAAAAAATGGCCCAATTAAAAAAACTCAGGCTGTAGAAATTTAATTTAATATATTTGCCGAATAAATCAAATAAATGCATTCTAGAGCTAAATTCAAATAACTGCGTGAGTCAATAATCCGAAAAGTAGTTTCTGAGGTTTTCAAAACCGTCACTTTGCATTTATGATTAAAATGGAGCCAAAAAATCAGCCTTAATTCGCACTCTGACTACCCTTTAACTAAATTCATAAAATCTAACCTTGTTTTATTGACCAATCAGAGCGTATCTTCCCAAGCCGTCCGGTGGATAGGTGAAATCGCGGATAGGTGAAATCCGCTAATAGGTAAGGGTTTTGAGCGAAAAAAACTTTCACCTATCCGCCGGACCCTGCTGTACTGTATACTGTATAACTTATACAGATTAATAGTATGTTACATATTATATGTATCACCGGGATTCAAACTCGATACCCCTGGAACTAGTACGATGATATACCACGGCTATTATGAACTGTATCACACAGTCAAAAATATAAATATAATTTAATGATATGAAATATATTTAGGATAATTTCAAGACATAAGTACCAGGCTGTCACGCGTTGAAATTACAACCGACATTAACTTTAATATTTTGAATATAAAAACTTGCATTTTTACAAGCTAACGAATTTAATAATCCATTATCAGGTTTTGTTTCATAAGTAATAACTTGTTCTTGAATCAGAATTTCCGCAAATATGTCGTCATTTTAATTTAAAAATAGTAGGCTTTTAAATAAAATGACGTCAAACTAAGGACAATTATAATTCTAAAAAAATATTTTAACAAAAAATTTGAGGATGAATTATCAAATTTAAAAGCTTGCTTAAAGTTTTCCTATCAATAATCATTTTATATATACTTTGACCAATCAAAGTGGCTCTCTATAGTGAAGAGGGTGTCTTAACCATTTACATTTCGGTTTTTAGAAACAACTCATTCAAAAATTGGTACCAATTCCCTATTTTTTCCAAAACTTTTGATTTTATAAAGTTTTTTATTACATAAGTATAAGTTTGTGAAAAAAGAGGTCATTTTAAGCTGTCTAACAACTCGAGTAACTTTAACTTGTAGACTTTTGAAGTGAGTTTGTACCCATACTTGATTTCTGCCATCTAGCTGCCATTCATAAAATCTAGCCATATAAGCAAAGTTTCATTATAAACATATATTTTTTATTATCTTCAATTGAAATTTAGCCAATTTGCTAAACAATTAAAATTAAATTTTTTTTACGATGAATAAAAAGGCATTTAATGTGGATAAGAAAAAAAAATCGCGAAAATGACCTTCAGTGACACACAAAAGTGCAATAATAATATTATTTTAAAACGTTTATTTATATTTTAAACTACTGCATAGTAAACTTCGAATGATTTTCTATAACTCTATTTAAAGATAATTATATGTTTTTAACAAAATTCTCTAGTAAAATGACTCGTAAATTGGTGTGAAATAATTCATTTCCGGTCAAAGTTCAAGGCCAATTTCAAGTTCATTGTAAAGGCTTGTAAGTACCTTCAAAAAAATAGGAGAGGTCGACTTTCTGAAAAATTATTAGGAACTATGAGTCAATTATGTACTGAACGGTCACTAGAGAGCAAAAAATGGTGAAATTTTTGAGATTTCACAAGGAGATTGTTGCTTTTTTGCTCCCTCAGTACATAATTGACCCATAGTTGCTAATATTTTCATGAGAAAGTTGACCATTCCGATTCTTTTGAGGGTTCTTACGAGTCTCTACGATGAACTGAAATGTACGCTGTACGGTGAAATGTACGATAATTTGATATACGGACCGTATAATACGGTACACAATATACGGTATTTTCAAAAAGTACTTAAATTACATAACAAAAAACTTTGGAGATGAACTTCAAACGTTTTTAAGGCTTTTTTCTCATTACACCAAAGTCCGAATAAAATCACGTGACAAAATAATTTAAAAATAAGGTTTGGAATATGTTTTTAGAAAATTCCGTTATGTTCAAAACTCTTAGATTATGTGTTTATTAGTCCTCAAAATTTTTCGGCGTAATTTAAGTACTATTTGTGCACCTGAACCAAAACCTTAGTTCTTAATTTGAAGGTCACGTGATCGTTTTTGAACTTTGGTGTAATA
>SCLH01002291.1:0-77295 GCA_004367855.1 Oikopleura vanhoeffeni
AATTAAACACATATTAAAAAATTTCATGAAAATATTAGCCCCGTGTGAACTGAAATATATCCCGGCCCTGATTAGCAACATAAGTGTGTTTTAACTTGTAGGGCCGCGGATATTACAAAAGATGTGTGATTCCACGAAATATAGGGTGACCTATATAATTGTTCAACATCAGACTTGTTCTGTTTGAATTCAAAAATCGAGAACATCGCAGCAAAAAGTCAATGAAAACGTGACAAAAGCCGTTTATATACAATTAAACTATGGATGCTGCATCATGATGCAATCTTTAAATTTCTTGCACATTCCTCTTTCGCTCCGCTATACCATTTTTGAATACAATGCCATTATTCAAACTATCAAATTTTCAATCGTCAAGGCGGAATCCGATGTAGCTGAAAAAAGAAATAGTGTGAGAAGAAAACGGGACATACTTTACCCCTCAAATATCATGCTAAAAATGTTTTATAAGTGATAAACTTTTATTACGGGGGAGGGGCAATAGAGCCGGAAGTTTTTTGAGGAAAATTCGACGATATTTGGCATTTTTGCGAAGATTGGCTTTCGCCGATATGAGGAAAAGAAATAAAGATGTTCGATCAAAACCGAAAAACATGTGGGCGTGGAATGAGGTCATAAGAGAATAGTTTTTCAAATTTTAAGTTTGATTTTCCGATAGGTTAAATGAAGTTAACTACCATAATGTGCCAAAATTAAGTACTCCGACGAATCGTGGACCACATACGCATCAAACAAAAACTTCAGAAAAGTAGATTTTTTGTCAAATTCAATTTTGGAGATAGAACGAACTCAGAGTAATGTGTGGTAGAAAACTGAAACGCCTACGCAATTTAGGCGATATTGACTTTTGTTTCGGCGAGATGGGCATCTGGAATAATTTAACTAAAAATATCGCTAAATTTGCGAAGGTATTTTGGGCGATATGGACAGACTCTGGTAATTTTTGATGATTTTCGCAAACAAAATTACGAAAACAAATCGGCATTAAAGTTATCGGAACCCGGTTTTACAAAGTTCTACTCTTTGAAAAGTGCACCCTGATCGATGAAATTTTCAGATTCACTTTTTGAGACCAAAACTATCGGGTCATTAGATCATACTTGTGGTACATAAACATCAAAGGTTCCCCTGAAACCGCAGTATTCGAGCACAAATTTTTGTCTAATTCTGACATAAATTATGTCAAATGCTTCGAGAAATTAAGAACGTTTTTAGGAAAATTCAATTTTCGAAATTAATTCAAAAAAAAAATTTGCATGATTTTAATATGTGTTTGTGCAAACTTTGCCAAAATAACTTTGAACAATTGTACGACGATTCAAAATAGGATAAATCAAAAATATTCTGGAAAAGAAAAATTTTAAAGTAAAATTAATCAAATCATCCTTTTCTTGAAAAATAACAAAATTGATCCACTCCTTAATCATTTTTGTTTTCAAATTAGCAAGATAAAGCTTTATGATAGGGTGCGCAGCTAGAGGACTAAACTAAAACAGTTGATGGAAACTTTGTTTCTGGGTTTCGGGTTCATTGCAACAAAAAGAACGATTCCCAAGCGAGAAAAAGGTCTTTAGTGGTCAGCACAATGAGTTCTCAAAAAATTGCTCTTCGCACCAGCTTGCATTCTGAGCTTCATTGCCTTCTCCGAGAGAGGCATTATCCAAATTTAGTTAACGAAATCACTTTTGGTCTGGCCGCCACTTGAACTAAAGCTCTACACTTAGCGCAGGACAATAAAAGAATAAAGACGTCATTAGACCAAAATCTTTATAAATTCTCATTAATACGCAGAGTATTTTAGCATCTTGTAAATTATCGCGAATCAAATATTCGAAATCCCCTTGGAAATCAATTAAATACTTAATCTTAGTGATGAGTAAACTGACCCTGAGTAACTCTCAGTACTCTAATTTGGGCTCAAAAAAGATTCAAAATTTTCAAGTTTGGGACTCTCAAATGTATATTGTGTATTTTAGTACAGAAACATAGCCGTATTATTCATTTTAAGTACTTTATAGCCCAGTTTCTCCAAAAATCATCAGTTTGTCTTGAAAAGGCTCAAATGTTATAAATCATGTATAATTTTGGTGCTCGATTCGAAATAATTAAATGAGAGACTCATAATATTTTTTCTTGTCTGCTTTGATCACAACTTGTGAATTTTGTTCAAAAAATGAATAGTCAAATGAATACATATTCATTCAGTAATGGGTTGATAAAATAATCTCTAAAGAAAACTGGTATCTGAAACTACCCTGCAGATCACTTATGAGTTGTTGATGTTAAAATCGAAATTAATTTGGTCGCTTGAATGTGCCTTGGGGCTGAAAGTAAAGTTCGAACGCGAAATTAGAGGCTAGAGAACCCCTTTTCCAAATCAATATAGTTCAAATAAATACATTCAAGAATTATTTTTTGTGAAGATTGAAGTTCTATAAATCTAAAAATGTAGCTCGCAAATTATATCCTTATTTTCGAATTTCCGTGCAAAACACAAAAAATTATAAATGTCCGGGAATTTGCCAAAAAAATAACGATTATTTTCTAAATTTGCGGCATTCCATAATTGTTGTTTATTGGAGTGAAGTTTTCAAAAATAAGGAAGTTCAGTGGTTTACAATTAAATAACCTTTTGTTTTTGTCAAAACTCGCGGGCAGCAAACTTTTTCTGATAAGTTTTCCT
The DNA here is from genome assembly GCA_004367855.1 of Oikopleura vanhoeffeni. Classification (NCBI taxonomy): domain Eukaryota; kingdom Metazoa; phylum Chordata; class Appendicularia; order Copelata; family Oikopleuridae; genus Oikopleura; species Oikopleura vanhoeffeni. The sequence goes on from SCLH01002291.1 coordinate 2,702, forward strand.
GCGAAGCCTTTTGTCGATTTGCTTGCCCGCAAATTTATTGAAAAAACCGGTCGCAAAAAATTTAACTACCTTTTAGCCTTTTAAGATGGAAGGCTCGTAAAGATACTTAATTTGTAAAAGTAATTGTTCGAAAATTTTTTTAAATTTTTTGTTCAAAACCACCTATCGACTACAAATGAGAACCACGGGTTGCCAAATTTTTGTCGTCAAGCTCTGCAAAAGGAGCTTGCCTGAACCCGAGCTTGCCGTACCACCGAACTTTGGCTAAAACCGAGCTTGCCTACCACCCGAACCTTGCCTAAACTGAGTTGCCTATCACCGACTTGCCGATCACCGAATATTACTGATCACCGAACTTGCCGACCAAACGAGCCTTGCCGATACCGAACTTGCCTAAACGCAGCTTTCAGGCAAAACTCGATTAGATAGACAGCTCGGTTTGGCAAGTGTCGGTATAGGCAATCTCGTGTGATCGGCAAGTTCGGTATCGGCAAGTTTTGTTGGGTCGGAAAGCTCGGTGGTCGAAAAGGCTCTGAATCGGCAAGCTTGGTGCATAGGCAAGCTCGGTTTAGGCAAAAGCTCGGTTCATGCAAGCTCTATCGGCAAGCTCCGGTGTACCTCGGAATGACCTTCATTTTTTTGATTGCAAATAATATTCGTTTTTGGGGCGAGTTTAGGCTTTATTGAAAAATTGGCAATTTCAACATAAAAACTAAAATCGCCGCAAAAATTGTCCCGAAAACTTTTTTTGATATTTTGTCAGATTTTGAACTTCTACATTTGAACTTTTGTAATTTGTTTTGAGTTACATTTATTCGCTTTTAAATTTAAATTTTCCCTGCCCGAACCCAGCTATCAGTTGTTTGCGTCGGTTTTTGTTTCATTCAGTTTTCAAATCCTGAACAGAATAGATTACCACGAGATAATATAAACATCTGATAAGGGGATCTCTGGTTCTTCAGATTACGATCAAGTATTAACCGATAAGGGCGTCAGAATCACGGTAAAAACGCGAACGTGAATCTGAAGCACTTGAGATTCCTTTCTCTCAGATTACTGAAATTCTGATCTTGAAATAAGATTAATCTTGAGATTATATAAATAAAATATCAAAAGCTTACGTAGTATAAATAAAATATTATTTTTTCATAGCTGGAAATCTCTGTAAAATCGCAAAAAAACGTTATCCACAGGTCATATGAAAGATTTTGGATTCCCTGGATCAGGAGGTTCGTGTTCGCGATTGCATCAATGAGAAACACCGGAAATAACGACGTATAAAAACGAACGCGAATCGCCAGACCCAAAACCCACCATCTGTTACAGATAATGCAGTAATAATTCGGAAACTAAGAGTCAACGCGAACGTAAATCTGAAAGACCTATAGATTTGCTTTTTCGATTAAACTGGGAATTGCTTGAAGGGCAAGAAAAAACTTATTGCATGTCAATTTTATTGATTGTATTCTTATTCGTTCAAATCTCACAGTTTTAATTCTTATTTTTCTGTTCTCATCTGAGATGATTATTAAAAATAAATGATTAAATAATCGAAACGTTTAAAAATGGAAAATTAAATATTTCTTAAATTCTTTCAACACCAATAAACAATCTGCATTTTGGGTAAGACACATAAGAAATCAAGAATATTGACTTTGTCAAAATCATAGCAAACTTTTTTTGATTCGAAATTAGAACATCGTTATCAACATATAATTAGAAGCTATAATTAAGACCATATAATTCGAACATTGTTATCAAACGCATATAACCGCTAATTATATATGTTCGTTTGTCTACCCAAAAAAAGGAGGTTCGTTGCTCGTTACTAACCCGTTTAAGACCAGAAATATTTCACCTTCAAGAAGCAAGCATATGCTTTTCCAACGTCCAATGTAAATCGATTTCTAGGGTCAATGGCGATTTAGTCAATTGTTGAAATTTCAAATTGTTTTCACAATTTCATAACATCTGAAAGTCAGGCTGACAGACGTGACTTCTTGAATAATGCAAAATGCTTGAAGCGATTGGTTGGCCGCTCAACATTAAAACCTGATTTCATAAAGCTTATTCTAGGGGTAATACAAAACGTCTAGATCTCGTTAACCATGGGTACTACACCCGGGCCTCGCGAGGGTACGATGATTATTTCAAAGTGAGAAGGGTTACTACACTTGACGCGGAAGGTGTTGTACGTGGTAATCTATGAGACGAGGAGCGTGAGAGTGATGTGATGTATTGTAAATATTACATCGGTTGTCGTGCCTCAACTAATAGAGCGAATAGATGACTGTTAGGTCAGGGTTCGGTCCACGGTGGTTATCTAATTTTTTTTAAGAGATAATCAGGGAACCGGAATTATTTTTTTGAAAAGGAGCGGACCTGGGGATTTATTTTATGGGAATTATCAAGGTGCGGACCTGGAATTTTTTTATGAGGGATTATTCAGGTGCGGACCAATCTGAGTACTTCTAGAATTCAGGATTGATGGCGTGCAGTATTCGCGTTGTTTTATCTCCAATCTATAACCGATCTTTCAGCCAAGAGTAACAATCATATATTAAGCGAACATTTAGGCTCGATTCCCTAAATCGCTTTTTCAAAAAAAATGTTTTTCTCTGCATCGAGCTACGGCCTTGTATTTCATTTATTTTCTCACTCTTGAAAATGGATTAACCCAACTTGGTTAAAACCAAACGTTTGAAAAAACAATTATTAAACTGGAAAATCATATAACATTGTGCTCAAAAACCCCCAATATCTGAACTTTTAACTAAGGCTTAGGATTTTACACCGTCACCACAATTCTGGAAATCGAGTGGTTTGACAAAAAGTAAAAAGGTGATATGCCAACTCTATGTAATCAAGTCTCGCTGTTCTCCCAAACACATTAGACACAAAATTAACGCAGCATAAAAATAAGCCGATGCAACTGATAGGACTTATAAAACATAATCAGATTGGCAGAATTTGTTCGCTTTAGGGCCGCATCATCTCGCATGATTTCTGTTTTTTTGAGAAGATGTTTTCAAAATTCGTTTTCTAAGCGTGAAATGTATTTTTGTCTATCTTTTTGATCAGCCTCAACCTTATTTCTGAGACTGCACTATATTTTTCGAGCGACCATATCTAACTTTTATTATCATTCAAATATAACTTGTTTATTGATATTCTTTCAAAAGATATTCAAATCTGAAAAAAGCTTCTAACAGTTCCTCCAATTTGCACCCAAATCTCCTCCAATAAGGTGCTTCAACATTGGCCCATGATTACGACCTCTCCCTGTTTTCATCATCATATTTTCTAGATTTTGCAAAATATATTATTTCCTCATTATCACAGTACGCTGATATTTTCGCCGAGTTAAACCATACATTGGATCCATAATGTTTAAACATTTGTTTTGTTCGTAGATTAACTGTTCATTTCAAAAAGGCAAAACATCATCTTGGCGCAATTTGATTAAATTCAATTTTCCGACTTTCACCACAATTATAGTCAATATTTGTCGAGAATAAATACGAATTATTATCGAATAGACCGGCTTTATTTGCCCACAAAATATATTTGAATCGTGAGAACCTCTTCAAATTTCCGATTTCGCACCCACAATCCCTTATATAAGGTTGCTTCCACATTGCCAATGATTACCACCTCCTATATTTCTTGCAATCGGACAGCATAATAACTTCGGTTTGACTAGTGGTTGCCGTATTTAGGGCTGTACCTTTCAGAGCTCGTGTGTTTGCGTCAACAAAAAAGAGAATTTAGTAGCCACGTCGATTTGTATTTCCTTTTGATATAAGGACTTCCACGCTGAGAGGCAAAAATCTCCAGATAAATTTCATTGCTTTGACAACATAAGGAACACAAACTGATTGATTATAATGAACAATGTTTCACATTTACAAAAAATGAGACATTAAGCATCGAAAGAATGTATCTATTATTTGTTGGTGTTATTTGCAGTCATGGTTGAGCCGGCTACAATACTCATTAAACCTCCGCAACGTCAAGCATTATCGGCTGCACATATATGGCTTTTTCGCAAGGAAAGTTGATGATTGCAACAAAATCTCAGGAACAGGTACAGTTTTTAACACAGTGATTAAAGTTAATAGAAATGACAGCGTAAAAGGACAGCGGTCTAAATAAAAACTGATCTTACTGTTTAATCACTTTTTTTTTTTTTCCAGGAACCTTGAATTGTGCGTTTAATTAATACTTAATTAAATACTTAACTTTTTTTTGTTTTTTTTTTTTTTTATGGTGAACTTTTTTGAGAAAACGAGGCTTTTTAATAAAATACTATTAATACAAAGAGCCTACATATATTAACTCCACAATTATACCTGATTAGTTATTCGTCTTACCATCAACTACGAAAAAAGAACGCCTAGTTCAATGCCTGACCATCAACTTATTTACTCAACGTTTTGTGAAATAGAAATATTATCTAATTAAAGCTTTCTTCCGTAGTTGATGGTCAGTAAATCCGCTTCCAATATCATAATCAGGAATCATCTACTCGTAGTCGGATACATTTTTGAGCAACTAAATCTCGTTAAGAGTGTCTGTTTTAGTAAATAAAGCAAAAAAAATTGGTTAACTTTCTTAAAACAGGCACCCATACGTTATTCTAGACAAACAAAGTTTTTACTGCTTAAACATGCTACTAGTATTATACCAAGATCTCTTGTACCTAACTCATAGAGTCGCTTTTAGGCAACCGGTAAGTTTTTCGACTTGATACTTATTCGTCAAAATTTTTATTCGTCCAAAAATTAGAAACTTTTGTAAAAATTTCCCGGCCATCTTTTTCGGCTTGTAAAGTTAACCCTCACCTGCACGAGCGTGATTCAGAACACTGAGACCAAAAATATTTCTGGAAAGTGTTATTTTGGCCGGCGGAATATCGGAACAGACCCCCGATAGTTCTCCTTATTTTTAATTTCAAGAATTTTGGTGAGTTCTAGAAATGTCTCATCAGACCGAAAATGCATTATTTGGATGCAATTTTTTGTTTAATGCAGTTAAAACAGTACTGGAACAAGAAAATCTACAAATATACTTACGAGGGTGACTTTTGGAGGGGAAAACTTTGGCATTATTAATTTTGACACTCTGCGCCATGGCGCGCCACCTGGTGGTGAAAAGAGCTATTCGGCTATATTTGAGAAATCNGATTTTAAGTGATCATTCCGTTAAATTATTTTTAATAGTTTAGTTTTTTGGGAAAAAGTTCGGGGCTCTTGATAAATGTTATCGAGTATGTATTTTAGTACTCGCGTAAGTTGTATACTCGTGTATAGAGACTGACAGTCATAGTGAAAACGACTTCGTGCTCCTCAGAGTTAAATTGTCCAATTTGACTGGAATTCTAAAATTTAGCTTTTAAAGCTAAAAGGGTCGTGAGTCACCGAATATTTGCAGCTTTGATTTATTGGAGAAATAAGGTCTTTCAAATAACTCTTCGACCCTCCAAAGTTATAGTATTTGGCTACTAAACTCTATAGGGCGCAAGGAAGGCCGTCCTTGGTGGTTTTTTATAATACCGTATCCCGCCTTTAAAGCGTTTCAATGGTGTGACTTTATACTCATTAATATTAGTTAAATTTTAGGCTTAAAAGAGTTTATAAGTTTTTTGATACGCCAGTCTGTATTAATCGGATTTTATTTGTAAGGGGCTTAAATTTGTCCGGACTAAACTTGGATCGCAATTTTTTTATATACTCTTTTTTTACTCATTAAATTAATTATTTTTTGTTTTGTCAAGAGTGACAAACTAAAACTTTCCACTATTGCAGTCTAACAAATTTTTTATTCGTCACTGTCATTTTTGTTGTGCAATTTACAAGCATTGCAAAATTCTAAGTACACCTGTGTATCTGACTTTTGTGATTTTAAACACAGTCCAGATTATTTTTCGGCGTGAGACACCGCCATGAGGTAAAAAATTTTCAACTGCGTCAAAATAAGATTCGATTTGTCCCGACCACCTACGGCTGATGAAGGCCTTTTTAAAAGTATATTCTCAATGTAGTGGAAGACTGATTTCAGTAAAGTTATGAATCGTAACGCGTAGGGAGCCGAATTTTGTTTTTTTTTAATTTTAGAGATTTTCAAATTTTTGATCTCGTGTCCTATGTTAGAATTTTCGGAAAAAGATTTATTCTGGATTTTAGGGTTATGGCAAATGTTCACTAGCATTAGGGCGTTTGTTCATTAGTAAAACATGATATTAAAAAATTAAGTTTATGCTGATAATTAGTAAGGTTATAAGTGTGATTGTCATATTCAGAGTTAAAAATGTTTGTATTGAATTTTGAGTGAGTTTTGAGGCTGTAAAAGCAGTTTTTTGTACGTGGTGTTGGACGGGTATTTGGCAAATTTTGGCAGAATGTTTTCTCGTATGTCAAAGTTGTCCAGAAATATAATGTGGTTGTTGTTCTTCTGTGGATTTTCCATAAAAAAGTACTCATTTCTCGTAATGTGCTGGGTCTTCTGTCATTGTATATTATAGTAAGGGGTTGTAGTGAGAACATCAAATTATTATTAAATTTGTCAATTAAAAAATTGTATTTTCAAACGTTTCGGTTTATTCCATTTCAAGAGTGAGAGAATAAATGAAGTACAGAAAAGGAAAAACTGAAAGAATTGTTTTTTGGTGTCAAATTAGCGAATCCAGCTCAGTTCGCTAAGATCATTGACCTCCCCGATTGATAGCCATCTACGCGGCTCTGCCCCACAAAATCGGTTTTTCTCACTAGAGGGCGCGAAATGGTAAAATGGGAGTTCGCCGAGGTATGCATTTCCGCCTTAAATACTTGATAGAAAAAAATTTAAAATTATCCCACATAAAAGAATCGTCTAAATATGGCGTCAACTAGAGCTTATTCAAAGTGGTTATTAGTTGTTCAACTACTAGTATCTTATAAAATAGCGCCGAAAATAGATCGGAAAGAACTTATGTTTCCCTATTCTCTATCAAGGGTTTCCTAATGAATTCAAATAATCATAATGTTTCACTGCAACTGGTGGTTAATTCAAAACTGCTGAATTTTCTTGAAGTTCCGACTTGGAATTCCTAATCTAATTTTTAATCAAGCCTTATTCAAGCAGGCTAACAATGCAAATTCTGAACCTATTTTATGATAATAAAAAAAAATTCTCACTGGTTTGCCAAATTGATTTTTGGCTGCATCTGATCAGAACAGAAAGTGAAATAAATAATTTTTATGAATCGGTTTTTAACAAGACGGAGACAAACATGTGCAGTTTCGAATTGTTTTTAGAATGTTTTTCTACATGGCAGAACATGGTCCCAAATGGCTCCAGGTTCAGGTGGAAAACGGCAATGTTTGCTTAACATTTTTAAATTATGTTGAAAAATTTAATGTAAGTACAAACATTTTCCAAAAGCAGTTGTCAAGATTACTTCTTAGATTTTTGTTTTTTTCAAAAAAAATTTCAAGCTCAAAGGAAATTTTACTAAGGTTTTATAATTTTATTTATCTACTGCTTAAAACTTTTGATGAATTTTCCGTACTGAAAAATTATAAATTATTCGTGGGGCTACAATTTAACGTATGACAAATCATGAAGTTGGTTGACCTTAGTTTATATTTTTTTTCGATTTTTTACAGACGATTTTTCCGTACATTACGAATAAAATTTTATCTTGTTTTGAGAAGTTTATTCAATTAATTATTAGTTAGATTAAATAAAATAATGTTATTTCATAAAGTGATTCGATCTTTTCCCTTGTTTTAATGATGAACTATATTCAAAAAAATATATACCGATACCATTAAACATCAACTGCAGCGTATTTAGAAAGTAATTATAATTAATTGATTTTTATCCAAAATCCAAATTTTTTTTATTTACATTTCATTTGTAATTTCAGAATTAAAACGTTCCAAGATTGGAACTTAACCAAAGGAACCTCAATTTGAAGTTATAATTTTTTAATCAAATTTAAGGTTTTCTATTTGGAGGCGGAACGTATTCATTCATTTTTACGCAATATTTTTCTGAAACCTTCGATTGGAGGAAATTGTCACTCGAAAAATGAATTGAGGAGTGACGCATTCTCATTTGTTGTGGATACTATTGCTCATTTTACTTGCTGTTCCATTTTGGCTCAATAGTAAGTAAAAACGTTTTAATTTAATTATTTTTCGTAAATCTTGTTTTATTCAATTTTTTTAATAAAGCAGCTAATATAAGCTTTACCTCAGATGTTAATAGTTTTCCACTGTATTTTTAAGTTTAAAAATAGAATAAACACAATAAATGGTTTAAAGTTGTAGAAAACTAAACCAGTAGTTTAACTACTCTTAAAAACTTTTAACACTATAAAATTAAATGAACAAATTGTAAATAGTTTAACCATTGTTACAGAAACAGTTCGGGTGTTTAAAAAGACCTTTCAAAACCAGCTTTTCGTTACCAATTAAAATATTTTTAAAGGCTGCATTGAAACCGAAAACATAATAATATGGTCCTTAATAAAGAGTCTGTTTTGCGGTAGTTTTCGAATTCCGAACCAATTTCCGAATTTTAGTTTTTTAAAAATTTGCCGGAATTTCGGCTGACCAGGTCTTCGATGAGGTTTATGTTTTGATTTAATTTTGTTTTGGAAAATGAGCCCCAAATCGGCCGAAGGCCGATAAGAAGATTTTATGTTTTTTATTTTATTTGTGTGAAACTGAGCCCAAATCGGACGAAGGCCCCGATAAAAGAAGATTTTAGTGTTTTTTTTATTTTAATTTTGTTGAAACTGAGCCAATCGGCATTGTTTAATTCCGTCTTATATAACAATTACGGATCTTATCAAGAAGCTGCAAGAACTCTTAAGAGGTACATTTTAGACCGTAGTGTCTTTCAATAATCTCAAAAAACTTTAAATTTAATTTGGCCATATTTATTAAGCTCGAGTTTGACCGCTTTCTGATATTTTTTTTTGCATAGAAATATTCCGACTTTCAAGATCCAATAACTCCTTAACAGGTATACTTTCAGACCAGTGGTTTTATAATCTCAAAACCTTAAAAATTAAATTTGTCAAACTTTTGAGAACTAAGTTCGAGATAATCTGATGAACTTTTTTACAGGTTTCAAAAAAATAGATCACACCCGCCTTAAATACCTGTAGCTTCTTGAACAGCATCCTTTACCAGGCATAGTTCATAGTCTTAAAAAAAAATGGCCTTTGAGAAAGAGTTTCATTATCAAATGATCAGTTCAACTATTCTGCCATAAAATATAAAAGCAAAAAAAAAATGCATTAACTTAAACTGCTTAAGAAGGTCGATCGCTTAAGATGGATCTCGGCATTTTTTATATTTGCAATGTTTTTTATGCTTCATATTCAGTCTAGTATTTGAAAATTTCGAAGTATTGACATGAAGCTTTTAAAAAGGCTACATTGGCAGTTTGCGAAAAGTTCCTCGGCGACCCTAGGTTCTTGACTATCTGGAAATTTCTAGATTCTAAGATCTTGATAATAAAACGCGGTCTCCTCAATAAAAAAATCTTAAATGCGAAATAAAAGCTAATCGAATTTCGGCTTAAAATTTGGTGGCCGAACCTCGAGATCCTGAATGCATAATATCATAAATATAATATCATATATATAATAATCATATTAGGATAAATGGCAATTTTTTTTTCGACAAATTTAAACGTATTGAATATATTTTATGGAACAGTTAACATAAAAGGTTGGTAATAACACTTTAGTCCACATTGGTGTGAAAAACAAGGTATTAAGTGGATTTGGTTTCGATTTTTATGAATTGTGACTTATGTGGCTACTTTGCAAAAAAAAACATGACGAAGAATAAAATTCAACGTATTTCGCATTAGATTTTTTAAGAGTCGAAATTCCTATGATATTTGCGACCTAAAAATTGAAACAAAAGAAAACAGAATTTGAATTTCTAAAAATATCCTTTTTCCGCCATTTAATAGGACCAAAAAATAAAAGTTTTTTTCAAAAATACGCACATAATAAAAATCGTTTAATTAATTTATAATTATCTCATTTTTTGTGGAAAAAACTCAAAAATAAGTAAGTAACAAATGAAAAAAAGGATTGTGTGAAAAAATAAAATATGTCTTAAAATAGTTCTGAATTGACCTTTTCTAATATTTAACTTAACTTTTCTTAATTAATTAATTCTGTGTTACAAGTAAAATAGAAAGACAAAAGTGTTAAATGGTTATTGTTTGGACATTTTGGTCGCAAACAATTTGAAAACCATATTATTGGGGGGGGTGTGTCGTTTTAGCCTTAAGGATGTGGCGACGATAATTGGGCTCTTTTTTAACACATTTTTCAAGTGAAGTTTCTGAGAAACCTGGCTTCAGAAATAATTAATTTTTTTTCCCAAATACGTGTAGTACATACTCGTTAAAGGCAAGGTGCCAGTACTATTCAGGGCATCTGAATAACCTCAACCTACGCTCAGAAAATGGTTTTTAAGTAGGGCGTCCGCTAAAAGCAGCTAAAAACAGCCTACTCCTCATTATTTCTCATTCACATTTATTGATATTTGGAATTTTATGAATGAAGATATAAAGTACTCATCACCAAACGGTAGCCTTTTTTTCAAAATTTTGCCTCCTAGTGGTCCAAAAGCAGCTATTTGGGAGCTAGGCAAACGCATGTACTCCTCCTTAAATATATATGGAAAATTTACAAATTTGTAGCATCAAATTCACCGGCAAAAGGCTGAAATTAGGTTCTGGAGAGCGGTCGCCTTTTTCCGAATTTTGCCTCTCCAAGTCTCAGAACGACTTGTGAAATTTTCTAGTTTTTTGTTGGAAATTCTGAACTTTTTTGAAATTTAAAAAAAAATTAATTAAAATTGAAATTTAACGTTTTTTGGCAGTATTCTCGAGTTAAGTTGTCTCCAATTCGCAATTTTGAAAAGGTGACAAATAAATTCTAGATCGAAATTGGTACCTTTCACACTTCAAATTTCTCCAAAAATGCTATGCTCAAAAAACTTAACTTTTTTTTGAAAAAAATCTAAAATTCAGAAAATCCAAGGCTTTAAAAAACTCAGTGGAAATTCTCTATCTCTCAAAATGGGGCTATCACAGAAAAGTTTTCTGAGAAATCTCAATTAATCGGTCGCCCAACCATCCTTAAGGGAGTGGTGGTCGCAATTTGAGCCTGCTTGCCAAGGTGTCCATTTCTCGTCAAAACTAAGCATACGGTGATATTTTCCGAAAAACATTTTGTAACTTAACAGAACCAACCTTCGCGGTAAAATTTTTGAAACTTAACAGTAATCTGATACAATCTTACCTACGCCGCACACGCTACGCTTTAAAAAGCCTCCCTCTAAAAAAGACACGCATTAGTCGCCTACTCCTTCAAATTTCAATCATTTTTTATTATTTTTTTGTGTCGAGGCTCCGGAGAAGCCTTATCGAATAATGCACAAAGTGCTTTGTTTAAAATTGTTTGCTTTCGGCGGACACAACGGCCAAAAAAAACTAAAAAATTAAAAATTTTGAAATGATCAGGTTTGGGAGGCGTCACCGGCAAAAGCTATCTCCTCACCAGTTTTGAAAGATACCTAAGTTTTTCGACTCATATCTGCATCTGAAAGCAACAAAGACTTGTTCAACAATGAAACTAGAGAGTTTTTTTTCGAAATTTTGCTTCGGCGTCTCTTGGGGCCATGTCAAAACTTTTAATTTTGCCCAACACTTGTGAAATGTCAGTTTGGGAGGCTCAGGCAAAGCTATCTTCCTCCAACCAGTTTTGAAGAGATACAGTTTCGAGGGTTCATAAATGCTATCTGAAAGCAGAAAACTTGTTTGACAATAAACTAGAGAGTTTTTTTCGAAATTTTCTTTGGCGTCTTCTTGGGGGCCATGGCAACTTTTCATTTTGAGCCTAAATTTTTGACAAAATTTGTAGAACCGAAAAAGATGCTTTCAAAATAAATTTTTTCCGTAAAGTACCACACTTTTAAAGGATTTTGGTGCATATTTTAATCGGTTAAGGCGTCAAAAGAAAACAAACGAGCGAACTTTCAATTTTAAATCATAAATAATAATAATTTCTGTTTTCGTTTTTTGGCTGTTTTGGCTCGCCGACAGCAATTTGCAAACAAAAGCAATTTTGCATTATTTGTTAGGCTTCTCCGAGCCACACGCAAAAAAAAATAAATAACAAAATGATGAAAAATTGAAGGAAGTAGGTACGGAACTGCGTTGGTCTTTTTAAGAAGCTTTTTAAAAGGCGTTAGGTGTCGGCGATAGGTGGGATTTGTAGCAGATAACTGCGTTAAATTCAAAAATTTACCGCGAAGGTTGGTTCTGTTAGTAACAAATGTTTTTTGAATATCACCTAATTGCTATTTTGGCGCGAACCATGGCCTCGGAAGAGGCTCAATTGCGACATCCTACTCCCCGTTAAGGCTATTTCGGTATCAAGCAGGCCTGGGCCACAGCTGGCTTGATCTTTAGGGCCTGGCTTGGCTTGATCAAAGCCCAAGCTAAGCCTACAAAATTAATATTTTCAAAAGCATGCTTGACTTTTACGTGTTGGGCTTGGCTTTGATTGCTTAAAAAACTTGGCCTTGGCTTGAACTTTTTGGCTTGGCTGTGATTTTTTTGGCTTGGCTTGGACCAGAAGTTTTGTGTCAAGCTTGATTTTTTTGGCCCTTTGGCTTGACATTCTTTAGGCTTGGATATGACTATTTCTATATGAAAAAGCTTTTTGTTTGGCCTACAAAATTGGTTGGCTTTGGCCAGGCTGATCTAGAGTATCCGAATAGCCAATAAACACCAGGACATCAACAGCTGTAATGGTGTTCTCAGGCATGAACTTTTGGATTTATGCTTATTCGAGTACATAATAGCGATGTACTTCTGATATAGAAGCTTATTTTTTATAGTTAGCCATTTGATAGTTGGGCCCTTACCGTATAGCCTATATTTTTTTTTTCCTTTGTTAATTCGCCGCTAGAGTGGCAAGTAATTTTTGAAGGAAAATCACGCCGAGATATCATAACTTTCTTCAAGAAAAAGAACTCTACGTTGGAGTTCCAAATTAAGATTTAAGATTTAGATAAAATTAGCAGATTTTAGCAGAATAAAATGGGGGTTTTTTTGGAACATCTGTAAACTTGGATCAAAGTTAAGAACTTTCAAGTCTTTGATAATCAAAAAACAGACATATGTCCTAATGATTATTTAATGCGCTAACAGCGCTAAGTGGTTCCATCTGCATTATTTACGTTATAAGGCTTTTGGTTGGATGAGTCGGTTCGAAATATATTTTACCCTTACTTTTTTTTTTGAATTTTCTCTTTTTAAATCAGCTTTATCTGCACAAATTTACTTTTTAAAAACAAACAATGGTCCTTAAATACTCACCATGCAGCGCGTTCTAGAACACTTAATCAACATTTAAAAGTTCTATCTGCCTCTAGAGCTTCGGCATAACGATTTGCCTAAACTTTTATTTGAAAAGGTTATATTTCATCTAATTTTAAAACAAAGGATCACTAGTTGGATTTTTAAATCTCGGCAAATAAATTTTTCGAAATTTTGCTGCATGAATGTTAGTTTTCTAAAGTAATGTTTCAGCGTAATCAGCTTGTAATCTCACAACTACTGTCCGAATATCGGATCTGAAGTTTAATTTTAGTTATCATTTGTTTTATTTTTGAAAGCAATGACCCTGAAATAAAGAAAAAATTTCGATTCTTATCAAAAAAATTTTTTTGAATTTTTTTTTAATCGCATATTTTGAGCAATTTTAAGGATATGAAAAACTTTGCCATGTCGCATTTAGTTTCCGGAAAAAAAATATTGAACAAACAATTCCATTGATTTCCGGAAAATACGATTTCCAAAAATATTTCTATTTGGAAACTTTTTTGCTCAAGTCCACGAAATAAAACAACAATAAACGAAGTTTCTTTCAAATAAAACTCATTTTGAGGCGCTTTTTAAAAAAAAAAACTTATAATAAGACTTTATAAGTACAAAAAACTTTGGTGAATTCTACCGAAAACCACTAAATCTTTGACCTTTCTAAGAATGAAGATATTTTTTTGTAGAACAGTGGCGTTTATTTGAAAAAGTTAATTCCCGCAAATTTAAAAACAAGAGTCGATCACGTACAAGTTTCGTTAATCAATTATTGAACTAATTCTAGATATTCGTGCATTATTGATTGCTTCGACGGACTGTCCAACTCCACAACGCGTAATATTGTTGGTGACATAACGCATAACATATTTTGGTTCACTAAACATCGCATTCCGGGGTTCTAAAGAATTGAAACACGGCAGAAGATCATAAATTCGAGCTTACTTGGGATGAGCCCCGTTATCAAATACGGACCGTATTGCCTAATTCGCCAAATCATCGCTCGAAAAACCCACATAGATTTTACGATCATTAGCTGAAATGCCCTCCAATACCCATTTGGAAGGGTCAATATCGCCGAATTCGTGTTAAGCGTTTGAATATTTTTATTAACAATCACTCAGAGGGCACCCGACGGTTTTACGCGAAAAGATCGCATCATGCTAATTCCTATGCATGGTTGAAAGCCAAATGAAAAGAACGCCTAATTCCCAACACCGCTTAGTAATCGGGCCCTCTGAAAAAGGCAGGAATGAAATCAGTTTTGAGTGCGACATGATTCAAATGTCACATAAGACGTCATTATTGGATTACCGACCCTCAGAGGTACAAAGAGCCTGAATAGTTGAATGATAACAATCTAACGCAAGATATTATCGTACCCCATCCAAACCCTGGATTGCCCGAATAGGCCGATTTTCAATTGGTCAGATTAAACCAGATCAAAATGTCAGAATCATGAACTCTGAATTTTAGGATGTGGGCGAACGAGTAATTGGGCTCTTTTTTACCACTTGTTCAAGTCGAAGTTTCTGAGAACCTGGCTTCAGAAATAATCATTTTTTTTTTCCAAATACGTAATACAACTCTTAAGGGGGTGGTCACCTGACCACTGGTCAGGTTAAGGTTTTTTATTCACACAATGCTACAGCAGAGTTGCGGCGTATAGTTATAGCGCGGTATTGTTAGATCCAGCAAAAACTTATGTAAGCCTCCGCAAAAAACCTACGCATTTGAAAATGATAATTCGTTCCTGGCGGTGCGGGCGTATATGTTAATAAGCAAAAGATAGGGCTTTTTTTCAAAAACGTTTCCTAGGGCAAAAGATAGGCGTTTTAAACCAAGATTTTCAGAGCAAGATTCTTCGGTCGGCGCGACAATGAAATACAACTTTTTAAAAAAATGTTCAGTTGACGCAATGGAGTGTAGGTCATTTCAAGGAGTTAACACAACAATGTTTTCAAAGTCTCGCAGACCAATGTCGGCCTAGCTTGAAAATGGGCCAATAAGTTATTCAAGATGAAAATATTTAGTTTTTCCTGGTTTTCTGAAGAGTGAATTTACTGTGGAAGCATATTTTTTCCATAATTTCACATCGTTTCCTTGACATTTTAACGATTTTTCGGATAAAACTTTTTCGAATTATCTTTATTTAAAATTAACATTATTTCATTTTTTTCGATAAAAACTAAATATTTATAACATCCTAGAATGATTTGTAAAGAAAAAAATTAACTTTTATCACCAAAAAGTTCTTACTCTTACATAATTTTAAGCGCAATTTTAAACTCGTAGAGTATTGTCCAGGAGCGTATAGTTAGAATACGCGTAAAGTTAAGGTGTTTTTGTCGACACAACTTTCAACTAATAGCCGCCTCGCACCTGCTGGCTGTAATTACACAAATTATCAAAGGAAATGTTATGAAAAATCAAATTAATTTTCTTATCACCTAGGTCATAAAACATTGAAATTGAATAGTAATGTCACTCTTCACTCAAAAAACTAAAAAGTAGATACGAAGGTTAAAAGTTTTCCAAAAAATGGAATTTGCAGAGGTCGATTTACTATAAATTTCTGATTTTGAAATATTTTTGGAGCAAAAAATAAATTTTAACACAGTTCCGTAAAAGTGCAAGCTGCTGGTTACGTAACAAGATGGAAATAAAAAAAATGTGTACACCAATTTTAATTTTATTAAGTGTTCAAGGAACATATAAAATCCGTGTCAAAAAAGATTCTGTCGAAAAATTCACGGATGGAGATAGAATTTTGAAAAAACTAGTGAAATTCTATATTTTTGCGCTCCGGCATTGGTGGATTTGAATACGATAAGACCTTTTTGAAATCGATAGTCTCAGAATTTCTTTCAATTTTGTGGGCTCAGTGTGTTCATCGTAGGCGAAAACCAATTTGAGAAGAAAAATTTCCTTTAAAAAGTTCACACACAAGGTGGCTGGAGGCTTTGAAAGTTCAAAAAAATCGAAAAATTGTGGGCTGTATAAAAATCTCCGCGTTATATATTTGACGTTATTAGTGTTTTTTAGAATCCGTGTAGGTTTCGCATTAGGGGCCGATATTTCTCAAATTTTTGGAAATTCGACCCCAGGGTCTCACAGGAGGTGTAAGTGTCAAATTTCGAAGGTAACAAATTTTGGAACGTACGAAAATGTCTCAATTTGACCAAAAAATTTCACCAGCATGGACAATAATCGTCACGCAGAGATCACTGAAAAAATGAACCCTTTTAAAAAAAATTTAAAAAAAGAATGTCCACAAGTGACGCAAAGAGAAGCAAAATCGATAAATCATCAAAAAATCACTCTGAAAAAAAGGATATCAAGCCAGCGCCTACGCGTTGATTAATAATGCGAGCATAGCTTTGTAAGTGTTTTCTGCAAGAAGTCCGTTTGAGTTTGCCTATACTTTGCATAGCTCAAAAATTCGCTAAAATTCGACCGCCAGGGTCTCACAAGTAGGTGTAATTGCAAATTGTTGGAGGGGTATCAAATTTTGGACGTCGAAGAAGGTCCCAATGGTTGCCCAAAGAAATTATCAACCACTGCCTAAATCGTGCACCAGAGTCCGAAAAAATGACCCTTAGAAATTAAAAAAAACGGTCCACAAGTGAACGCCAAGAAGAGCAAAATCGATAATCATCAAATACTTTGAAAAAACCCTAAAAAATCGAAAATTGTGCTGTATAAAAAAATCTCCGCGTTAGTTATAATTTTGACAAGTTTATTAGGTTCAGAATCCGTGTGGTTTCCCTAGGGGCGTATATCTCAAATTTTTGAAAATTCGACCCCAGGGTCTCGCACAGGAGGTGTAAGTTCAAATTTCGAAGGTAACAATTTGGGACGTGTCGAAAATGTCTCAATTTGACGAAAATTCACCCAACAAATGCCGCAAAATCGTCACCAGAGATCAACGAAAAATGATCCTAAAATTAAAAAAAACTGGTCCAGCTAAGGTGACGCAAGAGAGCAAAATTCGACTAAATCAATCAAAAAATCACTTGAAAAAAAGGATATCAAGCCAGCGCCTACGCGTGATATAATGCGACAAGCCTGTAATGTTGTTTTTCCAGAATACTTTTGAGTTTTGCCTAGATTGCTTTTCTCAAAATTCTAAAATTCGACCCGCAGGTCTCACAGTAGGTGTGAGGTTAAATTTGAAAGGTATCAAGTTTTTGGACGTTCGAACCAAAATGGTCTCAAATTGAACGCAAAAATTTCAGCCAACATGGCAAATCGTCACCAGAGATCACGAAAATGAACCCTCAAAATTGAAAAAAAAAATATCCAGCAAGTGACGCTAAAAGAAAGCGATTTCAGTTGTTTCCATCAATACTAATAAATTAAATGATATATTAACGATGAAGGCTAGCTGAACGATCCTCGATTTCATCAATTAAATGCCTTCACTTTTGCCTAATCACTGTTTGATCATTTTAAATGCTGAAATAAGCGTCCGCTTACCCTTTAAGACCTCTTTTATTATTTCGGCAGCGTAGCGCGGTAAGTGACATCCTTTAAACACCGCTTTTGTTCAAGACAAATAAAATTAGAAACATAAAATGAATGAACTTTTATAAAAAATTTTTAAATTAAAAGCGTATTCGGTTATCCCTGATTGTGGCTTACATCATAAGAGAATACGAATTAACTGTTGGCCCAAAAAAGTTTTGGCGTCCGGTTCTATTTCCGAAGGCTTTCGAGAAATTTTTTTGAATCTGATAGAGAAAGCCGAGTGCGGCGTAAAAAAGTGCGATCCAAGAACCGTGAGCAAGAGAAAAAAATATAAAAGATAATCTGAATTCTCAAATGGTAAGTTTTGATGCTTTTAAAAGGGTTGGGGAGGCAATTTGAACCTTTTCAAACGTCTAACATGGTCAAAAAGAAATCGGTTTTTGAGGTTCGACACCCTAAACGGCTGTTTTTTATCAAAACCTATTTATTTCACCATAAAAATAAGAAAAACTCGTCAAAGGTTAAAAAACATTCTAAATTTTTTTTCTTGAAACAGATTTTCCAGCAATATGTTCACTATAAAATAATTAATTTTTTATCCGGTTTGTAGGAAAAAATGAAAATTCAATCTTGATTTCGAAACAACATATTCATATGATTGAATTTGACTTCAAATTCTATTGCTACAATTCAAGTACAAGGGATTTAATTAAGCATCAAGATCTCAACATGGAACCTTGCCGAATTGGTATATCATCTATTAACAATCAATAAAGATCATAAAGAAAGAACGAACTTGTCGACAATCTGAAAAATGTTTGCGTGCAAGAAATAGTAAGGAATTTTACAAAGATAATTCTATTTTCATTGGCAGCTGATTTTCATCCAGAAAAAAAAACAAAAAATTCCAAAGAAGCGTTTCACGGAAGATAATTCCATGCTGAGAACTATTTGCTCGAAAGACAAAAGCCTTTGGAAACTTGACAACGGATGAAACTTGACAACGGAAGAAAATGTTATGCTTTTGAAATCGGCCTGGATTCAACTATAGCCTGCGTCCGAGTACTGACATTTTGTCAGACATAGAAAATACCAGTATAATTAATTGAGTATCATCGAGTTCACGAATGATGTTTTAACAGGAAATGCACTATCTAAAAAGTCAGCATCGATCCTGTTAAAGCTGATGAAATTTTTGGCTCGGTGGGGATCAGATCAAGAGGTAAAGCAATCTTCAGCACTTTCAAAGTCAAAAAAAAAGAGTATTATTACACAGATTTTGTGAATTGATCAATGTTTAGAATAATAGAGATGAAGCTAGTGTTTTCGAAGACTGATGTTCGATTTTGTAGAAACTGTATCAATTTGTTTTGGTGAATTAATAACTTTAAATGACAAAGAAACTATATCTAACTGCATGCAAACCATTTGCAAAAGCAGATTAATCCCAGTAGCCAACCAAGCTTTTGATTCGCAAATTTTTTTTTCTTCAACTGAAAGGATGTTAAGCAAAAACCGCTGGTGTGTGCTTGAGTATTTTCGTTCGGGGAGTGAGTGTTTTCACTTATATCACTGTGGGCGCGTTATAGCTATTGATGATAAACAAGATTAAAATTTTACGACTCTTTGATTAATAGCGAATACATTTATTATGATTGAAGTGAAACCAAATTTATGATGAATGTTCTTAAAGGAATTAGCAGTATAAAAGTTATCAGTCCGATCATCTCTGATTGTGAGGTGATTCACCCGGGAAGGTCATAAATAAGTGATGTGGTCCTTTAACTATTTTGTTTGCAGAACTGGTTTTTTGAGAAACAAGAAGCATTTATTCCAAACCTGAAAGTATGAAGATGAAGTTTTCAAAACACTTCGAGCACATCAATAAATGGTAGTTTAAGCCCGAAAAAAAATATACATCGAGAATTAGCGCATCAACAGCAATTGGTCCCGTGGCTATCATCAACTCCTAGAACTATCGCGCAATAAGACGAAATTTGGTCAAAACTTTGAAATTAGAAAAAACATTTTTCAAATAAATTTTTTATTTTCTTGATGATTACAATAACCAATATTAATAACTGTGTTTGTTCTTAATTTTAAATTAATTATTTGAAAGCATCTTTTTCTGTTTTAGAAAATCAATAAACCAAAGGAACCTTGCCTGCTTTTTTTGTAACTTGAATTAAGATTAAGCTGGTTTTGGAAATTTCAAAATGAATCGAGAAATCATTCCTAGGGGAATAATAACAAGGATGCCTGAAAACACTAACAACTTGTCGAAATTATAATAACACTGGAGATTTTTTTCTTTCGCACAATTTTTCGATTTTTAAGGTTTTTTTTAATCATTTAGGCGATTTATCGATTTTTGTCTCTTGGCGTCACTTGTGGATAGTTTTCAATTTTGAGGGTCATTTCTCGTGATCTCTGGTAACGATTTGGCATGTGGTGAAGATTTTTTGGTCAAATTTGAGAACATTTTCGACGTCCAAAATTTGATAACTTCGAAATTTGAACTCACACCTACTGTGAGACCCTGGGTGAATTTTAGAAATTTTGAGAAAAGCAAGTCTAGGCAAAACTCAAAAAGTATTTCTGAAAAACACTACAGCTTGTCGCAATTAAATAATCACGCGGTAGGCCTGGCTTGATATCCTTTTTTTCAAGTGATTTTTTGATGATTTATCGAATTTTGGCTCTCCTTGCGTCACTTGTGGAAGCTTTTTTAAATTTTAAGGATCATTTTCGTGATCTCTGGTGACGAATTTTGGCCATGGGTGAAATTTTTTGGTCAAAGTTGAGAAAATTTTCGACGTCAAAATTTGTTACCTTCGAACTTTGAACTTACACCATCCTGTGAGACCCTGGGGTCGAATTTCAAAAAATTTGAGGCAAGATACGCCCCTAGGGAAACCTACACGGTATTCTGAAACACTTATAACTTGTCAACATTATCAATAAACTGGCGGAGATTGTTTTTTATAACAGCACAATTTTTTCGCTTTTTTTGAAAACTTTCAAAGCCTCCAGTCCACCTGTGGTGAACTTTTAAAAGAAATGTTTTTTCTTCTCATTGGTTTTCGCCCTACGATGAACACACGAGAACAAAATGAAAGAAAATCTGAGACTATCAGATTTCAAAAAGGTCTTATCGTATTCAAAATCCACCATGTCTAGGAAATATTTCAAAAAAACTTACACCATTTTTTCTTTCAGAAAGTAGTTTTGCTTCAGTTGCTAAAACATTCAGGTTTCACTGTCAATAATATTGACGGAGGAGAATAGACTTTTGAAAAATCGTCGTTTTCTGAAATATTTTTTTTGCTCTCTTCTGCAGAAGAAAATCACGAAAAATATTTTGAATTTAGTCAATATTGGAGTAAAATTGTCTGAGGTTTTCAAAACCATCAATTTTTATATTGACGATCAAAGTCGAAAATGACAAAAAAGCTTACCCTGACCACCCTTAAACGCCCTTTAAGGAAGTTGCCAAGTACTATTCAGAGCATCTGATTATTTTCAAACCCTACGCTCAAGAAAATGGTTGTTTTTAGGTACGGCGTCCTTGAAAGCACTAAGAAAGCCTACTCTCATTCATTCGCTCATCATTTTTTCTTGTTATTTTGCAATTTAACTTTCAAATATTAATGCGTGATAATTTGAAAATTCTGCCCCTAGTGGTCAAACAGCGTATTTGTGGAGCCTCACGCAAAGCCTACTCCTCCTTCAAAGAATATATAGAAAATGTTCAATTTGTACATGAAACTTCACGCAAAGGGCTGGAATTAAGGTCCGAACGGTAGCCCTTTTTCCAATTTTCCAAAATTCAGAAAAAAATCCTGGTAGTTAAAAACTCAGTGGCAAATTCTCTAAAAATTGGGCAATCAAAAAGAGTTATCTGAGAAAGTCTCAATTATCGGCCACCCTTAATTTTAACCTTTAATTTCAAACCCCCCGAAAAAATCGACTGTTTCTCTTATGAAAAAAATCTTCAAAACCAAAAAAAATTCTTATTATGTTTTAAAAACTTGGCAGAAAATTCTCTTACAAGATAGGTGTATCAAAAGAGTATTATACGTAAGAAGGCTGAGATAATCGTCCGCCCCACATTTAAACCTATGTAAAAACCAACCTTATAGAATACAATTCCAAATTATGAATTTCATTGGAATGCCGCACATTGCCGTTTATTTTTATCTTTCGAAAAAAAATTGATGATGCAAATTAAATGTTCATTAGGAAATCGGAATTATAAAAAAAGAGTTTACCTGCGTCCAAATTAAAAACAATACCTTATCTTTGCTGTCGGACGTACGAAATTGTTTTGAAAACAAATACGAATTTTTTCGAAATCAGTTCCGATCTCTGAGTCATCAAAAATATGCAAATGAATTTGTTTTTAAAAACTTTTCAAAATAACTGTATTGTAATTAAACTATTAAATATTCAGATCTTCCCACCCCGGTTGTGGTCCAAAAACCCGGAAACAAATATGGTGAATGCGTGAAGGATGATTTGCTGAGGTTTAACTTAAATTTTAGGCCAATAAAAACTTGCCGATGGAATTCGGTTATAGAGATAACATATAATCTATTGGATCTGAAAATAATGCGAAATCTGCTCCCGAATTTTGATTGTAATTGAAAAATATCATGAAGCGTTTATATTTAAATAAATACGCTAAAATCTGAAAGTTTTTGCAAAAAATTTTACGTACATGGTTTATTGAGACTAGCATATAATTTTGATAATTATTTGGGATTGGTTTTTTATGTCTGCGGGCACGACTATAAGAGGGTCGGTGGCATTTTGGGCAGATTTTGCACTTTTTCAATTTTTTTTCGCTTGAATGGGAAACTTTTAGTCCACTTCAAACTTGTGGAAAAAAAACATTTTAGAACGCGTAATTTGGAACTTTTGGAACTAAACTTTGTATAATCTGATTTTTGTGCAGAATCGAGTTATTTTTACTTTATAAAATCGTTCTTTTGAGATTGGGTCATTTGAGCTCTAAAAATGGTATCGACCCACGTTGAAAATTTATTTAATTTCGATTTTAATAGACGATTTTTGCGTCAAATCGAAAATTTAAAATTGTCGAAAAAAAAGACGAAAAAAATGGAAAAATTTTAGCACATCCAAAGAAATATTTAATTTTCTGAGTTTTATGAAATTACATCTTAAACCGGTGATGGGTCGGTTCACCAATTTGGGGCAAGTTTGGGTGTGATACAAGATTTATTTATTACTATGATAAAAAGGGCCTTCCGATGATGTTGCAAAGCCGTCAGTTTCACTTCAAAAAGATAACGATTGAGAGTAATAAACAAGAGCAAGGAACAAAACGAGGAAATATTTTGAAATATAGTGAAAGAGCGCATTTCCAATATTTTTAGCTAAAGGATTTCCAATAAAAATAAGTTTAAAAAATTTTTGAACAAAGAATGAGGAAAATTTTTCCCAAAATATTAACAAAATAGTTTTTGACCCGAAAATCCCAAAAAAATGTCATATTGATTTTTCAAATATCAATATTAAAAAATATGTGGTCACCCTACGCGAAAAGTTAAAGTGACCCATTTTGAAGAGTTTTTTTCGTTAATTTGAAACCAAAATACTGTAAAAAATTTGATAAAAAAAATTGGGCAATTTTTTGTAAATGGGCTGAGACTTTTTTAAAAATATTCTCAATAATTTGTTGTTAGAAAGTTTAATTCGAACTCAAATTTCTTTAAAGCTAATAACTTCGAAAATTCCTTTAGTACAAAAGAGATTGCCTGGAGTATGAAACATTACTGGATGGTATATTGAAAAAACTATAATAAAACCCCAGTGAAAAGTTTGTCATCAAGAGCCCATATCCGTATCTGTCAAATGCAGCCAAATACGCTTAATAGAGGTGGCAGTAAAATGACAAAAAAGTAAAAGGCCATCAAAAAATACATATTTTATATCAATCTAGATGTGAAATATTTTTTTTCATTTGTGTGTAGCCGATTAAACGAAAAAGTCAATTCGATGAATTTTTTAATGAAAATTTTCGAGAAAACCGACAAAACGAAATATTTTCATGAAAAAGGCCGATCTTTTTTTCTGAATTTTTTAAATTTAAAAAATACAATAAAAAGCTAAATTTGAATTAAGAACAAGAACCAATCAAGCATTTTTTTTCGAACAAACATCTTCTTAATTATACATTCTTCTTAATTTAAAAAATTGGAAATATTGACCATCTCTCTTATTTAAACATCTTCTTAATTTAAAAAATTGAAAATTATTGATTTCTTTTGCCCCTTCTCTAACCAAGTTGGTAGTACCAACCATGGGATCGGTTATTAGATGCAAGGGACCAGGGATCGGATTTTTCCGGGTCGCCGGTCGGAAAATTTCGACCCGGACCGCAGGTCGGTTTTCGGGGTCGGGGGTCGGTGCCGACCCGACCCGACCTGGAAAAGTCGCCGACCTTACACACATTTTTGGAGAAACATAATTTTTATGTTGTTTGACTAATCGATCCTTTTATTATTAATTTGTAAATATTTTAAAAATATAAAGAATATCGCAGGGGAATGGGAGTTTCTCGTTGATCTCTTGTAATTTTGGGGTCAAGATAAAAATTAAATTTTTGTTAAAATATTGAAATGTTGGGTTAAAACATATTGAAATGTTGGTTAATAAATTGAAATAGTTGGTTAAAAAATTGAAGTTTTGGTAAAAAATGAAAAATTGTTCAGAAAATATAAATTGGTGATTCAAAAATCGAAATGTGTGTTCGAAAAAAATGAAAAATTTTTGTTCAAAAAAAGAATTATTTGTTAAAAAAAAAGAAATTTTTTTTTTTTTAAAAATTGATATATTTGGTTGGAATTTTAAAACTTTTTTGAAAACATTTATTTTAAACAAAATCTCAATTTAGAAACTTTTCTTTATTTTTCCTAGAAAATTTTCGATTTTTGAAATAAATTTATATTTTATTGAATACAATTTATATTTTGTTGAATAAAAACGTTCACTTTTTAAGCAAAGTTTTATTTAATTAAAATAGATAGAAATAGTCTTGTTTATGATAGTTTAATTCTGGTGCGAGAAGTAAAGATATGATTTTTTTTTGAATTGATAGATTTAATTTTGGTGTCTGAGTGAGGATACGATGATAACTATTAAATCATTTGTAATTATCTGGTGTCAGAAGTAAGATACGAAATGAATACTATTATTATGAATAGATTATATGGTGTCGAGTCAGGCGATCAATTAAAGTACTAAAATAAAATTTGGCGATATGGGCACTTTCGAATATTGGGCGATATTGGGCACTTTCCGGCGATATGGGAACAGGAATATTTAAAGCTAAAACTAATGATAATTTCGTAGGTTAATTCGGCGATAGTTGGGCCTCCTTGCCTGTATTTGAAATGTCATATGAAATGACTAATCTTAATCAAAATTAACTCAAAATTTAAAAATTCAAAATTTCATTCGAAAATTATAAAAACATTTAAAATTTCAATTCAAAACTTTCCCCCCCCCTTAATATCGAGCCGATTCCCCCCCTTAATATTGAGCCGATTTTCCCCCTTAATATCGAGCCGGCAATCCCCCTTAATATATCAAGCCCACTCCCCCTTAATATCGAGCCCACTCCTCCTTTAAAGTCCGAACCAATATCGAGCCAATTTTTTTTTAAATCGAACTTAACTCTCGCTTTAAACTTCCCTGAAACAAAATTCTAATCCGACCTCGACCGCGACCCGACCTCCGAAACGACCCGACCCGACCTGGGTCGAAAAATTTCCGACCTGACGAAACGTACTCGGGTAGGCGTCCGACCCGACCCGACCCGGAAATTCAAAAAAAAAAGCGACCGCGACCGACGCTGGTGAAATTTTGGAAAAATCCCGATGCCCTGGCAAGGGACGCCCTTAATAAGATGCAAAAAAAATTGTGAATATACTGATCGATCAAATTTTTGACAAAAAAATCTCAATCGCCATAACAAAACATAATTTGTGCGTAAATGCCGGCTAAACCCAAATTTCGAGTAAAAACACGTGGGATAAGTCGTTACAGTCCCTCTATCAACTTTTTGGTTAGAATGCATAGCCAACAACGTTAAAATCACACGTTAAAAAGGAGTGAGTGGCTACGATTCTAACCAAAAAGTGATAAAGGGATATATGTAACAATCTATGTTGTTTTCTCCACTCTTTCGAAAGTTTTTCTTAAAATTAACATCCGGAAAACCGGGTTTTTCAAAGCTGTCTCATTTGAAATAAGGGAGGGTTCTAAATCAGTTTTCGTTCATTGAAAGAGGTCAATAAAATTTGGCCTTAGGAAACGGGAACGGACAAACAATTTTTAACTAATTGCCTTATGTCATACCGGAGTCAATTCCTTCTTCAGTAACTCTAAGAGTTTCAAAACTTAAAAAAAATTTGACCAGAAAAATCTTCGAATTAACCCTTTAGTTATGATAACAATTTTTCGAATTCTTAAAATAAGAATGCAGATGTAAATAGCTTTCAAACTATAACAATTTGTAAAAGCTTTGCAAGAATACTTCTCTGAAGAACCATGCTCTTGGAGTGCGATTTTTGCCGTAGGCAAATCAGCCAAGATGGAAAATTCAAAAGTTGCAAGTTTAATGGAAATCACACTAATAATGGTTTCCAGATAAGGGCTGTACAAAGTTGTAGCTTCAAATCATTTTGAGGTTTACTCTGTA
This sequence comes from Oikopleura vanhoeffeni, assembly GCA_004367855.1. Classification (NCBI taxonomy): domain Eukaryota; kingdom Metazoa; phylum Chordata; class Appendicularia; order Copelata; family Oikopleuridae; genus Oikopleura; species Oikopleura vanhoeffeni. The sequence continues at coordinate 29,307 of SCLH01002291.1, forward strand.
AGACTAGAGTCAAAAATCAATCCAGAAACAAAAAACAGACTTTATAGGAATCAACTAATTATCTTTGAATTTTGAAATTGAAAAACCCCTACCCGGAAATGATCCAACTATTTTCCTTGATGATATTTATATAATGTGGTTCATCTAAATTGTGTTGCGTCCTAATCCATGTTTCAGATACCTCGAAAATCGTGTTTTCATACTATACTATCTATATCCGAAAATCTGCATATGGCGTCCGAAATTTATCAACTACCTCTAACAAAAATAGGGAAAGTGACCAATGAAATTACTGGATTCTCGGTAAGTGACCAATGAGTCACAGGATTTCTCTATTTGTGACGTAGTGATAAATATCGACGTCAAAACAGGCAGGATTTTAATATACTATGTATATTATTAATCGAAAGTTTAAAAAATTTAAACGAAAATTAGCGGTATTTTTCAAATATCCTATAATTAAGAAAAAACTAAAATTAACTCTCAATGGAATTGAAAGTTTCAAGTTGGCTGTAAAATAATTTTTGACTTTAGAATTCCTTTTTCCGTAAACATTTTAAACTCCAAGCTGCATTTTCAAAATCTAAGAGTCAGTCAAATTAACACCTGTCTAAAAGCCAAGCAAACTAATCGCGATTTTTGCGAAGGGATTTTTTAATTTGAATTTGCTTTTTAACCTGCACCATCTATAACGTTTTCACCTGAGATTTTATTGCATCCTAAAAAATCTAAACAATTTGATCTTATTTTTAATTTTTAAGATCACTTGAATCGTAGATTAATCATCAACAAGAGTTTTTGAAATCCGTGAAACTTTCATTTTTTTTGATTTTTAACGACCAAAAATTTTGAAAAAAAATTAAATTTTTTGTAAAAAATGTAAAAATTTTCGGATTTCAGAAGGAAATTCAAAATCAAATGCATAATAAAAATAGTTCAAATACCTATCATTTATCTTTTCACGAGTTCAATAAACTGTATTTCAGAAAATTTTTTAGATTAAAAAAAACTCTAAAAAATTGAAAAAAATTTCGAAAATTTTATTAATAAAAATATTTGAAATTTTCAACTTATTAGAATTGATTAAAAAAACCTTTCTACTGCGAATCAATTTAGTTCGGTAAACCTGGTCATCTTCGTAAACCAGAAATCGACTTAGATGTTTAGAAAAATAAAGAATACGAATGTTCAATACTTTTTCAACGCAATTTAAGTTTCCCCTTATACACCTAAAGCCTACAGAAGCAACAAACCACTAAATAAGTTGCCATAAGTAGAACTCAAATGAAGTGCATGAAACATCGGAAATTCGTTAAATGACTATATGAAAATGTTTCACTAGGCATAGCTTGTGAAAATTGAATAGGAAATTCGAACAAAAAATTTTCAAAACTCGGTTTTGGTCAAAAAAAACAATGAATTGTGTGTTGTCGCGCCCTAATAAGTCCGCTTTAATTTAGTTAAACCTTAATTTAAGTTAACGACTAAATAACGCATGTGTGTCAGAAACACAAGTATGCAACATTACCATGTAACAAGGGCATCAGAAACTTCCAAATGTTCTGAGTCTTGATCAAACTAAAATATTGGAAGTTTAATTTTTTTTACTGCCTATTTTAGTTTTTCAATTGAATTATTTTAATTGTTCTGAGCCAAAAGTTTGAAAAAAAAATAAAAACTTTCGTATCATTTTAATTTCTAAAACAACGTTTTTTGCAGATGCAAATATCCAGGGTTTCGAAAGAAATATTTTGGATTGCCAAAGAAACAATTTAAATAATCGAGAGAAAAGAAGTGATTAAAAGAAATAAAGCATTTACTTCCGATTAGGCTGTCACTTCCGATTGAATGAGAAAAAAGTCGAAAAATTTCTGTTATTCCCATTTTGTCCCTTAATTTGCTCATATTCTATCACTTAACGTCATTGGAAAATCTCGATTTTTGAAAAAAAAATTCAAAACAATCTTGAAAAAAATTTCGAAATTATTTTGCAAAAAGAGATTAACTGTGGTTTGCGTCTATAAGGACAACTAAGATTTTGCCCATATTTATCCCTTAGCTTTTGGTGGCCATATGGTCCCTTATTTTTTAAAATTGCTCTACAAATTTCAAAATATAACGGTGAAGAAGCTGAAACAAATAAGCCAAAGTTTTCAGAAGGTTCATTTCCTCTAATGAAATAAAAAATAATTTTTGGGAAAAATTAGTGAAGAGGTTTTTTTTTACTCTCCACTCATGTCTGTAACGAAAAAGTGGGAAGTTTAACATATTTTTTTGAAAAAAAGACCCTTTTGAACTTTTTGTCATGATTGTCCTTATATGAGGGACGGACGCAAAATAAAAAAGCGTAGGTTTTGGCCATATTTCTTGTCAATATTGTCCTTATAAGGGTGTCCTTATAGACGCCAAATCAACAGTACTTAATGGCTTCTTCTTCGGATTTTTTTATGACTTTTTCATAGTCTCTGTTTTAGCCTCTGGAGGTGACATCCTACTTCCAATAATAACAACATTTTTTTTCTCCGTTCGAATTATTATCATTTTCAAGATTAAAGCAGAAATAAACTTAAAAATTAAATGTAGCTTTTTGGCAGTACTATAAGTTATTGCCTTTTTTTTCAAATTCCATAAAGACTAAAAAATATGAATAAACTTTCGAATTTAATTCATCAATTTTCAAATCAGAAATGAAGAAGTTTGAGAAAATATTCTCGGCAGGTTACTAAAAACGTATTTTTCCGCGCTCAAAAATGGATAAATAATAGTAGGTCTCGAAAATTGGTTATTAAAAACCTACTATTCTATCTGTTCATAAGGGTCATTATACGGGAAATACAAAGTACAAATAATTGACTTTTTTGTATTTAAAAGTTGTTTATTCAACGTGGGTTGTAACTGAGTGATCATAGAGACCCTCATAAGCAGTACGCTCAAGCCAATTTGGCAAATTTTGTTGGAGAGTGATGTAATTAATACCCGTATAAGTGATTTTCTAACGTTCGGTGAGGTTTCGGATCCTCACCATAATGTTTGCTCTTAAAAACACCTAAGTATTCTTCACAACCATTATATATGGTCAAAAATGTGTGAGCTCAGCACAGTCTATCATAGACTAATAATAATACAATTTGTGCTCTTGAATTTTATTTTTCAGAAGTCTACTGGTATGCCAACATAAGTTGTTGAACAAACACCAAGTAAACAAAATAGAAACTTGGTATTTGGGGTGAAAAAGAAGGGGCTTTAAGTTATTATTCTTGAAAATGATTCTTTTCCTAAAGAAAATTTAGTAATTTGTGAATTAATTTAATTTTCATTAAACTTATGTTTTCATTCTGCATGGGTCCAAGTGCAATTTTACGTCAAAAAGCTCGAAGGCTTTGTGATCAAATTAGATAAATTTACCAAGAAAATTTTTGTGCGTTCTAATAGAAAATGCTCACAGGTTTTTAAATTTCACGGTCTTTTGCAATGCCTGAACTCTTTCCTTACAATTTTAAATTTCTTTTGAAAAACTCGATTTGGCGTTTGCTGGACCAGTGAAATTTTGAAGATTTAATCATCGATAAAAGTTGGGCCTCATTTTTGTATGTTTTCACTATATTTTTAATTAATTGTTGAATTCAATTTAATTTTTTTAACTTGATTATTTTAATTTGATTGCGAATTAGTTTTTTCTTATCATTTTGTTAGTTCTTGTCGATATTGACTCAACTTCATGAAAAATAATTTAAACCACATATTAAAAAATTTCATTGAAAATATTGCCCGTGTGACTGAAATAATCCTCGGCCCTGATAGCAACATAGTGTGGTTTTAACATTGTAGGGCCGGGATATGTACAAAGTGTTGATCCACGAATATAGGGCTGCCTATATATTGTTTCAACATCAGACTTGTTTCTGTTTGAATTCAAAGAATTCGAGAACACGTCAGCAAAAAGTCAATGAAAACTGACAAAAGCCTTTATATACAATTAGATAATGTGATGCATTATCAATGTTAAAATTTCTTGCACATTCCTCTTTCTCGCTAATACAATTTTTGAATACAAGCCATTATTCAAACATCAAATTTTCATCGTCAGGGGATCCGATGACTGAAAAATGAAATAGGTGAGAGAAAAACGGGACATACTTTACCTCAAAATATCAGCTAAAAATGTTTTATAAGTGATAAACTTTTATTACGGGGGAGGGGGCATATATAGCCGGAAGTTTTTTGAGGAAAAATTCGACGATATTTGGCATTTTTGCGGAAGATTGGCTTTCGCCGATATGAGGAAAGAATAAAGATGTTCGATCAAAAAACGAAAAACATGTGGGCGTTCGAAATGACGTCATAATAGAATAGTTTTCAATTTAGTTTGATTTTCACGATAGGTTAAATGAAGTTAACTACCATAATGTCCAAAATTAAGTACTCCACGAATCGTGGACCACGATACGCAATCAAACAAAAATTCAGAAAAGTAGATTTTTTCAAATTCAATTTTGGAGATATAACGAACTCAGAGTAATGTGTGGTAAAAAACCTGAAACGCCTACGCAATTTAGGCGATATTGACTTTTTGGCGAGATGGGCACTGGAATAGATTTTACCTAAAAAATCGTGAAATTGCGAAGGTTTTTTGGGCGATATTGGAACGACTCTGGTAATTTTTGATGATTTTCGCAAACCAAATTACGAAAACAAATCGGCATTAAAGTTATCGGAACACCGGTTTTACAAAGTTCTTCTGAAAAGTCACCCTGAGAATCGATGAATTTTCAATTCTTTTTGAGACCAAAATTCGGTTCATTAGATCATACTTGTGGTACATAAACATCAAGGTTCCCTGAACCGCAGTATTCGAGCACAAAATTTTTGTCTAATTCTGACAATAATTATGTCAAATGCTTCGAGAAATTAAGAAACGTTTTTAGGAAATTAATTTTCGAAATTAATCAAAAAAAAAATTTGCATGATTTTAATATGTGTTTTGCAAACTTTGCCAAAATTAACTTTGAACAATTGTACGACGATTCAAAATAGAAAATCAAAAAATATTCTGAAAAGAAAAATTTTAAGTAAAATTAATCAATCATCTTTTTTGAAAAATAACATAATTGGATCCCTCCTAAATCATTTTTGTTTTCAATTAGCAAGATAAGCCTTATAGATAGGGTGCGCAGCTAGAGACTAAACTAAAACAGTTGATGAAACTTTTTCTGGCGTTTCGGGGGTTATTGCAACAAAAAGAACGATTCCAGCGAGAAAAAACGGCTCTTTAGTGGTCAGCATAATGAGTTTCTCAAAAATTCTCTTCAGCACCAGCTTGCATTCTGAGCTTCATTGCCTTCTCCGAGAGAGCATTATCAAATTTAGTTAACAAATCACTTTTGGTCTGGCCGCCACTTGAAACTAAAGCGCCTACACTTAGCCAGGAAATAAAAGAATAAAGACGTCATTAGACAAAATCTTATAAAATCTCATTAATACGGCAGATATTTAGCATCTTGTAATTATCCGAATCAAATATTCAAGATCCCCTTGGAATCATTAAATACTTAATTTAGTGATGATAATACTGCCTGAGTACTTCAGTACTTAATTTGGGACTCAAAAGATCAAAATTTTCAAGTTTGGGACTCTCAAATGTATATGTGTATTTCTAAGTACAGAAACATAGCCGTAATTATTTAAGTACTTCTAATACCAGTTTTCTCAAAAATATCAGTTTCTTGAAAAGTCAAATGTTATAAATCATTGTATAATTTTGGTGCTCGATTCCGAAATAATTAAATGAAGACTCATAAATATTTTTCTTGTCTGTTGTGAATCACAACTTGTGATTTTGTTCAAAAATCTGAATGAGTCAAATGAATAATTATTCATTCAGTATGGTTGATAAATAATCTAAAAGAAAACTGGTAATCTGAAACTACCCTGCAGATACTTATGAGTTGTTGATGTTAAAATCGAAATAATTTGGTCGCTTGAATGTGCCTTGGTGCTGAAAGTAAGTTCGAACGCGAAAATTAGAGGCCTAGAGAACCCTTTCCAAATATAATATAGTTCAAATAAATACATTCAAGAATTATTTTATTGTGAAGAATTAAGTCTATAAATCTGAAACATGTAGCGCGCAAATTATATCCTTATTTTCGGAATTTACGTGCAAAACACAAAAAATTATAAATGTCCGGGAGTTTGCCAAAAAAAAATAACATTATTTTCTAAATTGCGGGCATTCTCATAATGTGTTGTTATTGGAAGTGAGTTCAAAAATAAGAAGTCAGTCTTGACAATTAAATAAACTTTTGTTTTTGTCAAAACTCGCGGGCAGCAAACTTTTTCTGATATGTTTTCCTGCGAGCCTTTTTCGATTTGCTTGCCCGCAATTTATTGAAAAAACTCGGTGGCAAAAAATTTAACTACCCTTTTAGCCTTTTAAGATGGAAGGCTCTAAAAACTAATTTGTAAAAGTAATTGTTCGAAAATTTTTTTAAAATTTTTTGTTCAAAACACTCACTACAAATGAGAACACTGGGCTTGCCAAATTTTTGTCGTCAAGCTCTGCAAAAGGGAGCTTGCCTGAACCGAGCTTGCCGACCACCGACTTGGCTAAACCGAGCTTGCCTACCACCGAACCTTGCCTAAACTGAGCTTGCCTATCACCGACTTGCCGATCACCGAATTACTGATCACCGAACTTGCCGACAAACCGAGCCTTGCCGATACCGAACTTGCCTAAACGCGAGCTTGTAGGCAAAACTCGATTGTAGACAAGCTCGGTTTAGGCAAGTTCGGTATAGGCAATCTCGGTGATCGGCAAGTTCGGTATCGGCAAGTTTGGTGGTCGGAAAGCTCGGTGGTCGACAAGCTCTGAATCGCAAGCTTGGTGATAGGCAAGCTCGGTTTAGGCAAGCTCGGTTCAGGCAAGCTCTATCGGCAAGCCCGGTGTACTCGGAATGACCTCATTTTTTGATTGCAAATAATATTCGTTTTGGGCGAGTTTAGGCTTTATGAAAATTGGCAATTTCAACATAAAAACTTAAAATCCCGCAAAATTGTCCCGAAAACTTTTTTTGATATTTTGTCAATTTTGAACTTCTACATTTGAATTTTAATTTGTTTTGAGTTACATTTATTCGCTTTAAAATTTAAATTTTCCCTGGCCCGAACCCTAGCTATCAGTTGTTTCGCGTCGGTTTTTGTTTTTCAGTTTTCAAATCCTGAACAGATAATTACCACGAAGATAATAATAACATCTGATAAGGGGATCTCTGGTTCTTCAGATTACCGATCAAGTTTACCGATAAGGGCGTCAGAATCAGGTAAACCGCGAACGTGAATCTGAAGCACTTGAGATTCCTTTTCTCAGATATACTGAAATTCTGATCTTGAAAATAAGATTAATCTTGAGATTAATAAATAAAATATCAAAACTTACTAGTATAAATAAAATTTATTTTTTCATGCTGGAAATCTCTGTAAAATCGCAAAAAAACGTTATCACAGGTCATATGAAAGATTTTGGATCCCTGGATCAGGAGGTTCGTGTTCGCAGTTGATCAATGAGAACACCGGAAATAACGACGTATAAAAACGAACGCGAATCGCCAGACCCAAAAGACCACCATCTTACAGATAATGCAGTAATATTCGGAAATAAGAGTCAAACGCGAACGTAAATCTGAAAGACCTTAGATTTGCTTTTTCGATAAACTGGGAATTGCTGAAAGGCAAGAAAAAACTTATTGCATGTCATTTTATATTGATTGTATTCTTATTGTTCAAATTCTCACGTTTAAATTTTATTTTTCTGTCTCATTCTGAAGATGATTATTAAAATAAATGATTAAATAATCGAAACGTTAAAAATGAAAATTAAATATTCTTAAATTTTCAACACCAATAAACAAATTGCATTTTGGGTAAGACAAAATAAGAAATCAAAATATTGACTTTGTCAAAATCATACAAACTTTTTTTGATTCGAAATTAGAACATCGTTATCAACAATATAATTAGAAGCATATAATTAGACCATATAATTCGAACAATTGTTATCAAACGCATATAACCGCTACATTATAATATTGTTCGTTTGTCACCCAAAAAAAGGGGTCTCGATTGCTCGTTACTAACCCCGTTTAAGACCCAGAAATATTTCAACGCCTCAGAAGAAGCAGATGCTTTTCCAACGTCATGTAAAATCGATTTCTAGTCAATGGATTTAGCAATTGGTTGACAATTTCAATTGTTTCACAATTATAACATCTGAAAGTCAAGGCTGACAGATCGTGACTTCTTGAATAATCAAAAATGCTTGAAAGCGATTGTGTGGCCGTCTCAAATTAAACGATTTCATGACAATGCTGGTATTCTAGAATTCAGGATTGATGTGCAGTATTCCGCGTTGTTTTTATCTTCAATCTTCATAACGATCTTTCAGATCAAGAGGACAATTCATAATTACAGCGCAAAGATATGAGCGCTCGATTCCCCTAAAATTCGCTTTTCAAAAAAATGTTTTTCTCTCATTTTGTATTTCATTTATTTCTCACTCTTGAAAAATGGAATTAACCCAACTTGGTTAAACCAAGAACGTTGAAAAAACCAATTTTTAACTGAAAATCATATATACATGTTCAAAACCCCCAATATCTGAATTTTTAACTAAGGCTTAGATTTTCACGCCACCACAATCTTGAAATCGAGTGGTTTGAAAAATAAAAAGGTGTATGCCAACTTATGTAATCAATCCGCTGTTCGCACAACAATTAAGCACAAAAATTAAGCAGCTAAAAATAAGCCGATGCAACTGATAGACTTTATAAAAATTAATCAGATTCAGAATTTGTTCCGCTTTAGGGCCGCATCATTCTTATTTGTTTTTTGAGAAATGTTCAAAATTCGTTTTCTAAGCGTGAAATGTTATTTTTTTATCTTTTGATCAGCCTCAACCTTATTTCTGAGACTGCAGTCATATTTTTCGGCGACCACTATCTTAAACTTTAATTATCATTCAAAATATAAACTTGTTTATTGTATATCTTCAAAAAGATATTCAAATCTGAAAAAAGCTCTAAAGTTCTCCAATTTGCACCCAAAATCTCCCTCAATAAGGTCGCTTCAACATTGCCCATGATTTACGACCTCCTTGTTTTGTCATCATCATATTTTCTAGATTTTTGCAAAATATATTTTTCCTCATTAATACAGTCACGTGATATTTTCCCCGAGTTAAACCATACATTTTGGTCCATAATGTTTAAACATTTGTTTTGTTCGTAGATTAATGTTCATTTCAAAAAGGCAAAACACATCTTGGCGACAATTTTGATTAAATAATTTTCCCGACTATACACAAATTATAGTCAATATTTGTGAGAAGATTAAATCGAATTATTATTGAATTAAGACGGGTTTATTGCCCACAAAATATATTTGAATCTGAAAACCTCTCAAATTTTCCGATTTGCACACAAATCCCTTATTAAGGTTGCTTCCACATTGCCAATGATTACCACCTCTTATTCTTGCCATCGGACAGGCATAAATACGTCGGTTGAAGTGGTTCCGTATTAGGGGCTGTACCTTATCAGAGCTCGGTGTGTTGCGTCAACAAAAAGAGAATTAGTAGCCACGTCGTTTGTTATTTCACTTTTGATGATAAGGAGTGTCACGCTGAGAGGCAAAAATCCTCAGAAAATTTCATTGCTTTGACAACATAAGGAAACAAACTGATGATTATAATGGAAACAATAGTTCACATTTACAAAAATGAGAAATTAAGCATGAAAGAATGTATTATTATTATTGTTGGTTTATTTGCAGTCATGGTGAGACCGGCTACAATACTCATTAAACCTCCGCAACATCAACATTATATCGGCTGCAATGATATGCTTTTCGCAAGAAAGTTGATTATTGCAACAAAATCTAGGAACAGTACAGTTTTTTACACAGGGAATAAAGTTTAATAGAAATGACAGCGTAAAAAGTACACGGTCTAAAAAAAACTTGATCTTACTGTTTAATCACTTTTCAGAACCTTGATTGTGTTTAATTAATACTTAATTAATACTTAACTTGTTGGTGAACTTTTGGAAAACCAGGCTTTTTATGAAAAATACTATTAATACAAATTACCTACTATATTAACTCCACAATTAACCTGATTATTATTATCTTTACCATCAACTACGAAAAAAGAACGCCTAGTCAATGCCTGACCATCAACTTATTTTACTCAACGTTTTTGAAAATTAGAAATATATTTAATTAAAGTCTTTCCGTAGTTGATGGTAGTAAATCCGAGCAATTCCACATATCATAATCAGGAATCATCTACTCGTAGCGGATAAATTTTTGAGCAACTAAAATCTCGTAAGAGTGTCTGTTTTTTAGTAAATAAAGCAAAAAAAAATTGGTTAACTTTCTTAAAACAGGCACCCATACGTTATTCTAGACAAACAAAGTTTTAAACTGCTTAAACATGCTACTAAGTATTATACCCAGATCTCTTGTACTAACTCATAGAGTCGCTTTTAGGCAACCGGTAAGTTTTTCGACTTGATACTTATTCGTGCAAAATTTTTATTCGTCCAAAACTAAGAAACTTTTGTAAAAATTTCCGGCCTCTTTTTCGGCTTGTAAAGTTAACCCTCACCTGCACGAGCGTGATTCAGAACACTGAGACCAAAAATATCTTCTGGAAAGTGTTATTTTGGCCGGCGAAATCGGAACAGACCCCGATAGTTCTCCTTATTTTTAATTTCAAGAATTTTGTGAGTTCTAGAAATGTCTCATCAGACCGAAAATCATATTTGGATGCAATTTTTGTTTAATGCAGTTAAAACAGTACTGGAACAGAAAATCTACAAATATACTTACGAGGTGACTTTTGGAGGGAAAAACTTGGCATTATTAATTTTGACACTCTGCCTGCGCCATGGCGCGCCACCTGGTGGGAAAGAGCTATTCGCTATATTTGAGAAATCAATATAATTTTGATCACGTGACGACTAAAAATTTTTTTTTCCATTTTTCCATATATTATTAACCTCCAAGAAATTTCGGAACAACCCACCCATTTTCTATTAGTCGATATTAATGATGGCACCCTAACTATGTGTTGTGTTCTGAACACTAGGACATCTCGTGCAGGTGGGGGTTAAGGCTGAAAATTTCACTTTTCGCTAAAAACTTGTAAGGTATTTTAATAGTGCCATTTAGGCAAACATTTCTAGACTTAACTAGATAGAGCCGAAGTTTTTATTTTTTCAAACCGAAATACGGTACTCCAAGCGATGAGCCGAAATCATTCTTAGAAAAAGATGTCTGGATATTTGAATTACTATTCACCCCTTATCTCAACATTTTCGGCGAAATTTCAGGATAAAATGTCATGTTTTCATGTTAAATTTACTTTTTCTTCTCGCATTCGAAGTTGTTTGAAATCGATAATAAAATTAACGTTTTTGATTATTTGATAAGAAAAATGCCACCAAAAGATTCCTTGGATATGGTTTGCTGGTAAAAATATTAGCAACTGTGGTCTGATTTCGAACAAAAACGGTGCTAGAGATCAAAACATAATTTTAATGAAAAACTTTAATTTTTCTCTAGAATCCACTGTGTTGAAAATCAGACCAGAATTGCTAATATCGTTTCCAGCAAACCGTACCCGAGGAAATTTTTGGTGACATTCAAATTTTCTAATTCCCACTGTCATATTCAAAATTGTCGATTTCGCGCACTTTTTTGTTGATTTACAGCCAATCAAGCGGAAATTTAAAAAAAGAACGACCGATTTGATGTTCACGACTCCTTGGGCTTGTTACATTCCGAGAGTGACGTTTCTTGCATTTCCACAGAAAAATCCTTTTATCAAAACATCCAAAAAACACCCTTTTTCGGCACATTCAACCAGATTGCTGACCCCTGAGGCAAAAATCGGAAAAAACAGAACCAATTCACTAAAATTCAGACAATTTCGCAGATTCTCACCAAATCGCAAAACTGTCCGATATAAGCTCTAGGATCCTTNCATAAGCAGCAAATCAGTGCTTAGAAAAGATGTCTGGATATTTGAATTACTATTCACCCATCCTATATCATCAACATTTTCGGCGAAATTTCAGGATAAAATGTCATGTTTCAATGTTAAATTTACTTTTTCTCTCGACATTCGAAGTTGTTTGAAATCGATAATAAAATTAACGTTTTGTAATTATTGTAAAAAATGCAACCAAAGATTCCTTGGATATGGTTTGCTGGTAAAAATGTTAGCAACGTGGTCTGATTCGAACAAACGGTGCTAGAGATCCAATAAAACATAATTTTAATGAAAAACTTTATTTTCTCTAGGAATCCACTGTGTGTGAAAATCAGACCAGAATTGCTAATATCGTTTCAGCAAACCGTACGAGGAAATTTTTGGTGCACATTCAAATTCTCTAATTCCCTGCCATATTCAAAAATTGTCGATTCAGCGCACTTTTGTTGATTTACACAGCCCAATCAAGCGGGAAATTTAAAAAAAAGAACGACCGATTTGATGTTCACGACTCCTTGGGCTTGTTACATTCCGAGAGTGACGTTTCTTGCATTCACAGAAAAATCCTTTTATCTAAAACATCCAAAAAACAACCCTTTTCTCGGCACATTCAACCAGATTGCTGACATCGAGGCCAAAAATCGGAAAAACAGCAAACTCAATTCACTGAAAAATTCAGCACAATTTCGCAGATTCTCACCAAATCGCAAAAGCTGTCCGATATATAGCTCTAGGATCCTTGTTTTCTTTGAAAAAAGCTGAGAGACTCGTGTTTAACCGCGGTTAACCAGATGGTTGGTGAGAGTAGTACTAAATTGTCTAATGGAATCGCGAGATCAAAGATAGATCTTCCTAAAGTAAGTTTCAAAAATGTCCATGCTGCATTTGTCTAACCGTACGAAGTGTCTGAAATCCAAAAAATCACTGACACTACCCCCTTAAAGGTGGGGTGTCGCTGATTTTGACCTTTTACGAAGCTATTTTTGGATAAACTAGCGGAGCTGATATCCCAAAAACTTTCGCATCTTGACGGAAAACTCTTCACGGTGATTTGTAATTTAACAATAATCTGATACAATTCCATCGACGCCAACACCTACGCTTTTAAAAAGCTTCCTAAAAATCACTCAATACGTATCTTCTCCTTCAATTTTACCCATTTTTCATTATTTTTTTCTGTCAGGCTCCAGAGAAGCCTCACACATAATTCATAAGCGTCCTTTACTCGGAATTTTGCTTTTGGCGGACAAAAACAAGAATAAACATAAAGAAAAATTTTGAAATGCTCAGTTTGGCAGGCGCAGTCAAAAGGTATTTCCTCCACCAGTTCAGGCGATACAGTTTCGCCTCATACTGCATCTGAAAGCACAAGACTTGTTTGACAATGCATTAGAGAGTTTTTCTGAAATTTTGATTCAGCGTCTCTTGGACGCTATGTCAATTTTTCATTTTAGCCTAAATTTTTGAAACGCTTAGTTTGGGAGGCTCAGTCAAAAGGTATCTCCTCCACCAGTTCAGAAGATACAGTTTCGGCTCATACTGCATCTGAAAGCACAAGACTTGTTTGACAATGCATTGGAGAGTTTTTTTTNCGTTTTTTTGTGAGATTTTACAATTTAAAGCTTAATTTTCTCAAAATTGACTCGGTAACTTTTTTTTTTAATTTGACATAAGTTGCGGAAACTTTTCATCTTTATTTCTGGTGAATTCGTTTTCTTCAAAATATGCTCTTATCTACATAAAATTTTATTTTAGTTCAACCGGATGTCAATTTTTCAGATTTCTAGAAAAATGAAGTTGATCCGATTCAGCTGAAAATACCACCAAATTAAAGCTGATAGTTAACTGAGTAAAAAATTTGCTTACGTCAAATTAAAATTTTGATCCGATATGTTCTAGAATCATGAAAACGCTAAAATTTCAAATTAAAACAAAATTTTCTCAAAATCGAATTGGTAGAATTTTTTTAAAACTTAGTATAAGTTGGATAAGCATGTCTTCTTTATTTCAGGTGGAATAGTTTTTCTCGAAATTTACTCCTATAAATAGAAAATTGCATTTTAGTTCAACTGGAAGTCAATTTTTGGAGTTTCTAGGAAATTATTTTCATCCGATTGAACTAAAAGTACTCTCAAATTGAAGCTACTGCAAAACTAAAGTAAAAAGGTGCTGTTCATTTTTACGTATTTTTAAAATTTTTCATTAAAATTGAGGTTTATGTATTTTTTCCCAAAAAAATACTTACAAAAAAATTGAAAAAACTCGAAAATTTTGAGAAAAATTTCGAATTTTTTTTTTATGATAAGACCAGAAATGTATTTTGTGGCCTTCCTGAGGCTATTTGGTGCATTTATTATTTCCCTAACCTGAATTAAAAAACCGTTGAGTACCCCCTTAANAAAGTTTTTGAGATATCAGCTCTGCTAGTTTACCCAAAAATAGCTTCGTGAAAGGTCCGAATCAGCGACACCCACACCCTTAAAGGTATCCCGGTCCCTAAATTGACATATTCTCGATAAAATATTCGCGAAACACGGCTTCAAGGATATTATTCAGATAAGCCAGTTTGTAGGACTAGCCTTCAACTTGCAAAAAAAATTTGCCAAAAATTTTTTGTGTGACCACACTCCTTCACACATAAGCCACCTAAGCGAAAACGGAAAATCGATCTCCTCCCAGGTTTTATTTTGAAATAGACCCAAATTTTAAGAAAACCTGTATAATTAGTATACAAAACTTTGTCGATAAGTGCTATATTTATTCTAGAATACGTAAAAAACCGGTCCAAAATACCGGTTTTTGGATTTTTTTTTATCGGAAAATCTATCTCCTCATAGGTTAAATGTCAAAATTTACTCAAATTTTTGTAAAAACTAGCTCTAAACAAACAGAAACTTTGTAGATGGGTTTTTGTCAAATTTCGGCTCCAAACAAAAAATATGAATTTTTCAAGGTCACGTGAAAAATTTTTCGAAAAAAAAATGTGCTTCGATTATTTCGAAAGTAGGCTCAAAAGAAAGATGGGGAAACACTGAAAAGAAATTTGGCTTACGTCAACCCGATATTTTGAAGTTTTAGTNCATAAGCGTCTTTACTCGGAATTTTGCTTTTGCGGACAAAAAACAAGAATAAACAAAGAAAAATTTTGAAATGCTCAGTTTGGCAGGCGCAGTCAAAAGGTATTTCCTCCACCAGTTCAGGCGATACAGTTTCGCCTCATACTGCATCTGAAAGCACAAGACTTGTTTGACAATGCATCGAGAGTTTTTCTGAATTTTGATTCAGCGTCTCTTGGACGCTATGTCAATTTTTCATTTTAGCTAAATTTTTGAACGCTGTAGTTTGGGGGCTCAGTCAAAAGGTAGTCTCCTCCACCAGTTCAGAAGATACAGTTTCGGCTCATACTGCATCTGAAAGCACAAGACTGTTGACAATGCATTGGAGAGTTTTTTTTTGAAATTTTGATTCGGCGCTCTCTTGGGGTCCATTCAATTTTTATTTTGACTTTTGGCAAAATTTTAAAAACCAAAAAATTGAAACATTGAACAAAATGCTTTAAATATTTTTTTTCCGTAAATTCAAACACTTTTAAGGATTTTGGTGCAATTTTTAACTCGGTACCGTCAAAAGAAAACAATTAGCGCACTTTCAATTTAATCATAAATTAATCAATAATTTTTGGGTTCTTTTTTTGGCCGTCAAAAGCAAAATTCCGAGAAAAAGGCGGTTATTTCATTATGTGTGAGGCTTTTCTGGAGCCTGACAAAAAAAATAATGAAAAATGGTTAAAATTGAAGAGAAGATACGTATTGAGTGATTTTTTAGGAGGCTTTTTAAAAGCGTAAGGTGTCGGCGTAGGTGGGGTTCTATCAGATAACTGTTAAATACAAATCACCGTGAAGAGTTGTTCTTTAAGATGCAAAAGTTTTGAGATATCAGCTCTGCTAGTTTACCCAAAAATAGCTTCGTGAAAGGTCCGAATCAGCGAACACCACACCTTAAAGGTATCCCGGTCCCTAAATTGACCTATTCTCGATAAAATATTCGCGAAAAACACGGCTTCAAGGATATTATTCAGATAAGCCAGTTTGTAGGACTAGCCTTCAACTTGCAAAAAAATTTGCCAAAAATTTTTTGTGTGACCACACTCCTTCACACATAGCCACCTAAGCGAAAACGGAAAATCGATTCTCCTCCAGGTTTCTATTTGAAATAGACCCAAATTTTAAGAAAACCTGTATAATTAGTATACAAACTTTGTAGGTGAATATTTTGTCGCAAAGTGCTATATTTATTCTAGAATACGTAAAAAACCGGTCAAAATACCGGTTTTTGGTATTTTTTTTATCGGAAATCTATCTCCTCATAGGTTAAATGTCAAAATTACTCAATTTTGTTAAAAACTAGCTCTTAACAAACAGAACTTTGTAGATGGGTTTTTGTCAAATTCGCTCACCAAAAAATATGAATTTTTCAAGGTCACGTGAAAAATTTTTCGAAAAAAAAAATGTGCTTCGATTATTTCGAAAGTAGGCTCAAAAGAAAGATGGGGAAAACTGAAAGAGAAAGTTGGCTACGTCAACCCGATATTTTGAAGTAGTTTAGTGGTCAAATTGACACAAACGTTATTTTTGAACATAATTTGCGAAATATTTAGAAAAAATCGAAAAAACGCAAAATTTTCGAAAAAGTTTTGTTGTCATTTGTGTGTTTTATGCGTTCAAACATCAACACCATAAACAATTGATTTGGTGCATTTTTATGACATAATAACTGCAGAAAATGTAGGAACCGGGATACCCTCAAGGACAATAAAGTTATTTATAAGCAAAATTTTAATTTTATTGTTTTTTTTTAATTGGGCACTTGGACCATTGAGGCTTGACCAAAAAATGAAAATTTCTGAGATTTTCGTCAGTCAGCGTGACGATACTTATCATCAAAAGTGAAATAACAAACGACGTGACTACTAAATTCTGTGTTTTGTTGACGCAACACACCGAGTTCTTACGGGATTATAACTATGCAAAACCAACGTTCAACTGACTCAATTGAGAATTTTGTGCGTCAAATTTTCAAGCGAAACCGTTTTTCTTGACATTGTGAAATTTGGGTTCCGGGTGGTATAATATTTCCGGTAAATTATTTAAGCCAAATTTAAGGGGAAACGCGGGTACCTTTTTAGCAACATCGGTTTTACCGTATTGAGGTTTTTCTTGAAACTTTTGCAGCAGCGATAAAATTAATTTTCCATTTTCAAGATTATTTAATATAAACGCTTGTGTTATAATCTAAAATTTTTCTTTCAAAAAAAAAGTACTGTATTTTGATCTCAAAAAGTGAGTTTCATGGCAATTACCTTTTACTAAGTACTGCAATTAGGTTACCTAATTTAGGTACTTCCGGATTAAATGCATTTCTGCGATTCGAATAACTTGTTTCCGAGGTTATAATCGGGCTCTTATCATTTTTTGACAGTATATATTTTTGGTCAAAAAATTTCCTAATATTTTTGCTACAGTGAAGTTAGATCGGTTCATTCAAACTTCTTTTTCAAAACCTTTATGACTTTTCAAAGAATTCCGCAGAATTTATCATATTAGTTTGTACATAAACAAAACAGTATCTAGTGACTTGTTAGTGCTTTTTATTCTTAATTTTAACTTTTGTGCTCAATCTTGATTTTTGGTATATGTTTTTTAAGGAAGAAAGGGGCTTTTTGGAACTGTGCATTTTCTTCACTTTTCCAAAATATGTTTCCGATTTTTCGTATATTTTTATTTTTCGAAAAAGTTCCTAAGTTTTCCATATCCCTTATTCACACTTTTGTGAATATCCCGGCCCTGATTAGGAAACGTAGTGTGTTTTTAAGTAGTAGGGCCGGGATATTCACAATAGTGTGAATAGGGGATATGAGTTCCAGATTTTTCCAAAAAGCTCAGATTCTCAGAAATTTCACCACTAGTTATGTATTAAGGTATAATCGTTGATTAGGATAATTAAGTTATGAAAGGTGATCACGCAGTTGATTGAGTTCTTTGAAATTCAGTATTTTTTAATCCTGTTATTTATAATACTCTTTATTTTCTGTATAAAAACTGTAACTGCTACTAGATTCTGTTGCAATAATCAACTCTCTTGCAATAGGCTATATCATTGCATCCCGATATTCCTTTATCACACTTTTGTAAATATCCCGGCTCTACTAGTTACAAACACACTACGTTTGCTAATCAGGGCCGGGATATTTACAAAAGTGTGATAAAGGGATATATGTTGAGGTGCTTAGGTCAATGAGAATTGTAGACGGTCTTACTATGGTGCAAATAAATTAGTAATAATAATAATGTCCGGTTCGAAACACGTTTTTCTCGTTGATATTTTATCTTAATTGTTCTAATATTTTTGCTTATTTGCGAAATAGTTTGAATTCGGTTGAGACTTTCATTGTCAACTGCTCGAAACCGTGAGAGGAAAAACGTTTTAAATATCTGTTTCTGAATTTATGTTTCATCATTAATTTATTATTGATAACTTAGAATGCGTGTGCCATATTTATATTCTACGCCATTTGTTGGACCTATCAAAGTGCTTAATAAATAAAAAGTTCGATACTAACTTTCAAAATGAATGCGTTGATTATCTCTAAAATATCCTGTACATCGGAGGCCCCGATATCGCCGGCCCAATATCGCCAAATTTGCCGAAATCGCCGAAAAAAACCTACGCAATGTCATGATTTTTAGCTAAAATACTTCCAGTGCCAATATCGCCGTAACTGCCAAATATCGCCTAATTTTTTAAAGATTTATATCACAACTTACTTTGTGGGCGTCATGAATGACGTCATTTTCATGATTAAATTTCTCAATTTACTCTTTTCTCATTTTATTTGATTGCGTTTGGTGGAGTATTAAATTATACGCATTTTGGTGATTTACTTCATTCGAACCTATTGTGAAACTCCTTATAAAATCAAAAAATTGGTTGACATATGACGTCATTTTCATGGCCTACGCGTTTTTCCTTTTTTGAACAAACAAATTTTTGTCTCCATATCGCCAAATATTCCAATATCGCCGAAAATGCCCAATATCGCCGAATTTTTTTAGCAAAAAACTTTCGGCGATATTAGCTCCCCCCTGTATCATGCAAATGAAGAGTTATTTTGAAAGATTTTATTTTTCGAAATGATTTAAGTTATTTTTGAAAAAATACTCTTATGCGGCATAAGTTATGCCAAACCTTATTTCTGGATTATACGGTGACGTTATTTTTTAGGACTTTGCGGCTATGTAAAACAGTCTTAGAATATTTATGGCTTTCGTATCAGATTCGTCTGAAATGTAAACTAGAAAATATAAAAATAAGAAAAGGAGCACATACATGTAACACAACAGGTAAAACAATTTCAAGGGACCTTGAAATTGATTAAATGCGATTTTTTGGTTTTTAAAAAAATTCGATGTTGCCGATATTTATAAACTTGGTGCCAGAAATATTTGCTGCAAAAACACAAGAAATTTTTAACTTGCGAAGTTTGCAGTTTTTTCAGCATTTTCAACATTCTGCATTGAAATTTGTTTTTTCGTCTCTGAAAAATTCTGTATTACATGTACGAGGCCGAAAAACCCAACCACAACCCCCTGAAGTAAAACAAATCATACGTCTCATTATATCATCAGATACTGCAAATGTTTATTATAACAAATATCCGCCTTTGTTATGCGGCAAAAGTAATGTTTTTCAACATAAACTACAAGATAAATCTGGAGGATGTTTATCGTGTCACTGATTTTTCAAATAATTAGATGACTGATTTTTTTATCCAAATATACAGGTATTTAACAGAAATTGCGGCAATGTTTAAAAATTGACGAAGATTGTTAACAACTTTTTCCCTTTTAGAGATTTTATTTTTAGGCGAAATTCCATCGTCGTTATATGATATAACTTATATCAACATACATAATTTCAATTACATGTTAACATGGATTATATATGATAGAAATTATATCCCTCTTTCACACTTTGCCAAAGATTTGGGCCCTGTCTAGTTAGCGTAGTTGGTTATTTACACATAGAGCTCAAATCTTTGGCATATTGTGAAAGGAGGATATCGGATATGATCTCGACAAGAAGTTTTCGGCAACATGTTCGATTTGTTGAATATGTGATCAAAAGCAAAACTTTTGGTTATGTAATTTTGAGCCTTCGACCTATAGCGATTCCGGCGGCCAGAAAAACACTTTTTGCGTGCATAATCTTTTCATCGTTATTGGCTCAGTCTGAGTTTGTCCAGAATAAGCCTGGTTTTTGAATTACTAATACATATCGATCATGATGCCCGGGTAACACAAATCTCCTAAATTGAGAATGTAAAGGCCTCGGTGCTCCTTTCAATTTGTTCTTGCTTGAGACCGAGGAGCACCGAGGCCTTTACATTCTCAATTAAGGATATTAATGTTACCCGGCCATCATGATCGATATGAATAAACGACCCTCGCCAAACAAATCCAAAGTAATTGAAGGATGCAAACGTCGCGAGTTCTTCCAAAAATTGTTTGGCGCTCAGGCTGGGACCAATTTTTAGCTACCTCAACCAATGATTTAAGGAAAAATTAAGCTCGACCAATCAGCGATTTCGAAAATTCGAAAAAGTTTCAGGCCGAATCGCATTTTTCCCCACATAAGTTAAAATCCAGAACATTTCAGCTAAATCTGAGCAAGTCAAGGAGTCGGTCACCAATCCGAGAATGTTGAACAGCGTGCGTCGCGATGCAGCCAATTAGAAGCTTTAATTACCAAATGAACCAATGAAATCGGCTTTAATATGAGTGACCTAATCATATTCTCGCATTTCGGATCATTTAAGTATTCAGAATATGTACGGCGAGAATTTGTCATTCATAAAACAAAAGACAATAGGGTTTTCATAAATGTTAAAATCAAACCTGATGAGTCAGCCTTTATTTCTGAGTTCGATCAAATCAAAATTGTTCAATCAAAATTCGGTCAGTCACATTCATTATGTGTAACTAGGATCTTTTTAAAAGATGTAGATTTTTTCATTCAAACCATTTTCATTATCAGATAATGCTCTTGGAATGGGTTCAAAATGGTCCGTTAACCCTCCGAGGCATATCCCTTTAACACCTTTCGCTGAATCTGAGAGATGTGGGCTGAAAAGCGGCCGCTTTTCAGCCTACATCTATCAGATTCAGCGAAAGGTGTTAAAGGGATATACCCTTTTGAAAGGGTAAAGTCAGTTTAAATCAGCCAAAAATGATGGAAAAATGATTGCAGAAACTTCTCCTTCTGATACATTTTGAAATTCAACAATGTGAATCTGAAAATATTTCTTAAAATTATTTCGGATACTTGGTTCAAATTTTATCACGAGTTGATTGAAAGGCCATTTTTCAAAATTTGGAATTATAATTTCAAATTAGCCAGTATTTAGGAAAGTGTTTTGAGTACAATTTGCTAAAACAATCAGCTATCTACACATATCTGGAGCAGAAATATTTTTTCGGGAGTTAAATTTCAACATATCCGATTTCGATATCAGTATGGATAAACTGATATGTTTTGAAAAAATAAATAATTTGTGAAAATCATGCCAGAGTGAAACAGTTATACCATATTTGGCTCAATATTGTAAAAATAATCAAATAATTACATTATATCGAGAAAACTAACAATTTTTCCCGAAAAAACGTGTTTTTTTCATGAATATTTTGAACTTATTTAAAAATATTTTTTTCTAGAATTAAACATATAATTTCAAGAATATGATGTATTTTTTTTCAAAAGTTAAACTCTTCAACTTGATCATACAGGAAAAATTGAAGGTTGATCTTATAAGAGTTTTTTTTTATATGCTTCGGAGGGTTAAACGGTATTTCACAATTGTTGCACCATTTTTAGTTTTTGAGGGAGGACGCGGTTTGGCCGATTCATAAATTAAGTTAGCTTTCCAAAATGATATTTTTGTCTTATGGCGCATCCGTGCACAGATAGTATATTCTGATAATTATTAACATTCGGATTATACTGGACTAATAATGTACATGGTTGGAACTAGATCTGAAGTTTGGAAATTTGAGCCAATGGGGTTGGACTTACCCATTGTGCAGATAGGGCTCCGCACACGCAGGCTGTTCGCATTCCGACAGGCACATTATTAGTATATTAGTATTCCATTAGAAGTGAAATACAGTGGTTGACCACTTAAGGGGGTACTCAACGGTTTTTCAAGTTTTAGATCAGGGCGATACACAAAATAAGTTATTGTGCATAGTCATAATAATGTGTCTCAAGCCAAATAAATAGCCTAGTGACGCCCACACAAACACTGGAACACATGAAGTTTATTGTAGTTAGGTAATTTGTACCAGTTCAAAAACATCACTATGCTTTTGCTCGGAAAGCTACATTGAAGATTAAAGTTGCTTTATTTTGTGATCAAATATTTTAACTGATATTTTGGAACTCATATTTTGGAACTGTTTTATAATTTGTTTTATATGATATCATAAGTTTAAAATGATATTGGCGATATTGGGCGTCCCTCTGTATTTCTTACAAAATTGCATAATAAGATCAACGTAAATTAAAGTTCATTCTGGATGGACATTACAAAGTTTTCGGTGAAAATTATTGTAGTCGTTATTTTGTGTAATCGAAAGAATAATAAATTCAAGCATGAAAGCTGTTGTATATTGTTAACACGCTTTGGCTGGCTTTCCAAATGAAAAAATTGGAATTTTTGAAAAAAACGTCGTTTATCACACTCTGTTAAACATCATACTGATGGAATGAAATTTAATTTAGAATATTATAGTTAAAAAAGGAACGTATTACTTGATAATATTACCTGCTGATTTTTTCCGAAAACGTTTTTTTATGTTTGACGATATTATGAAACATCTAAAAAATGGAACTTGAATGATCCTGATTTTTTGGCTTTCTAACTTAACACTTCTGATTTTATTCATGAACTCTTATGACCTGTTACCTTTGTAATTGTGATTCGAAACACAGAGACTCAAGAGGATACTGCCAGTACCGTACTGGTCGCTAGAATTGACTTTTCTGGATGAGAAATCAGCCTAACAGAGAAACTATGGGACAATTAAGATTAGCCATGTTGTAGATCTACCCTTAATATTCTCAAAAGCATAGGTCAATGACTTTTTGTTTCCATACACTTTGCGATACGTTACCAGTACAAGGTGTCCCTCAACCAAATTTCAAAATCTATCTCCTCCCAGGGTTTATTTGAAATCAGCTCAAATCTTAACAAACCCCGTGTGATTTATAAACTCAGGTCCTCTAGAAGCCTTTTTTTCAAAAATAACTATAGTTTATCTTGAAATCGCAGAAAACTACCGATTTTTAGCATTTTTCTCATCAAAAATCTATGTCCTACTGGGTTATATTTTTAAATCCACTCAAATTCCAGCAAACTTTAGCACAGAACAAATAGAAACTCCTTTAAGAGCTTTTTTTTAAATTTTCAACTCAAACTCTAAATATGTATTTTTGAAGGTCACGTGTAAAATTAAAAAAAGGGCTTCGATTTTTTTGTTAGTAGTCTTAAAAGAAAGCCACTAAAACACTAGTGAGAAAGTTGGCTAACGTTAAGAAGATATTTTGATGTTTTAGTTGTTAAATTAAAGCAAACGTAATTTTCAAGTTCATTTAAGAAAAATACTTAGAAAAAAACCGGGAAAATTCGAAATTTTTTTTTATAATTTGGTCGGTAGCACACTTTGTTATCACCCCGGATCATTTTGGAGAATTTGTGATGCCCCTAAGGCCTCATAAAACCAGCAACCAGTACCCCCTTAATCATGATTTTTCGACAAAATTAAGCCCATTATTTGGCTTGGAATTATTCTTGAATTTATTTGAAAAATGTCAAGCCAAATGATAGGCAAATTCAAAAACGGTTTTGCGTTTTTGAACACTTTTCTGGTGAAATTTGGAAAAATTTTAGTAAAAAATGAATTTTATTCATGATTTCCTAGAACATATCAAAAAATCACTTACCGTAGGCAAAAAAAGTTGTCGGGCCCAGGGGTCGGCACATTTTTTGAAATCGTTTGCTCTGCTCTAAAACAGTTTTCAAGCTATTTTGCTCTTATCTAATGCCAAATTCAGACTGAGCTTCACTCCCATAAGAGTTGCCTAGGGGTTTGAGTTGAAAAATATCACTAAATGTGCTTTGAAATTGACCTGAAAGAGTGAAATAGAGCAGACTAGAGCCGAGTCTGCCGATCCCTGGTCGGGCCTACGGTTATCTATCTCATAAATTATTATGATCCATAATCGATATATATAATACCAAATTATAATTTTTTCAATTTGTTCCGGGTTGTTTAACTTTGGTATTACTTGATTTGAAATTTCGCATAATTTTCATTTGCCACAATGTTTTATCTGGCGTTGATAAAACGGGTAATATTTAATTTAATTTGAGGGTGCGCTGCTCGGTGTGGGTTCCGTTTAAAAAACAAAATAAAGTTATCATGCGACTTTTGTCATCCGGTGCAAAAATGGCCAGTTTTTATGCCAAAAAGTGCCACAAAAGGGTATAATTACTGACAAAAATGGCGCATGAGGGTTAAATACCGGCTAGAGTTAGCACCGGGAGAGCCCAATTAGGACCGAGTAGGCCCTTGGATAAACTGGCATTCAGATCAGATCAACAGAAGAGTCAAATTTTCGAAATTTAACACATTCTTTCTGCGTAGATAATTTAGATACCGAAAGAGGTTCAAACGATTTAAATAAGTTCAGTGAAAAGTTCATTTTGGAAAGCTGAAAACTATTGAAAACAATTTATTTAAGGGACTTCAGGCGGGTTTACGCCTATTGAAAACGACTATAAATTATAGTGTATAGCGTATATCCATAACGTCATTGAAATTTAAATCCAACTTTGTGCTTTATAATTTTGAGAGTTAGACGTTCAACCCACTTTGTGAAACTCGTTTTTTTTAATTATCTGGTTTGCTATTACTTGAACGTGGGCGTTAAATTTATGTTGATTTTGATCTGTTTCTGTGAAGTCTATTTTCGCGCATTTGGAGTATTTTTTCATTCTGACTTGTGCGTTATAATTTTCATGTTTAAATTCAAAGTTATGTGCTTACAGTGTGCACAAAGGGTGAGACGTTATCCCTCGCTTTTTTAAAATATTATTTTATTGCCTACTGTATTTGAACGTGTAACTACGCCTATTATGTAATTTGCATCAACTCGAGCTATAACTCACGTGTCAACGATTCTGCTAGAATGAATGTAATCGGATTCTAGTGTGCGGGTGCGCAGCGGTATAACTACAGAGAAAACTGCAGTAACTGCAGAAAACTGTAGTTAAGAAAAATTCATCAGTTTTACGGAGGTTATTGACCCAGAAAAAACGATTTCAGGCAGAAAAAAATATTTTCGGCCATCTAGTGGTCAGAAAATGAGGTTATAAAACCCTGATTTTGAGCACTAACTTCCGTTTATAGCATGTAAAACTCAATTTTTTTATTTAACAGAACCAGGACAGTTGTCAGAAAAACTTTGCTACATTTATAAATAAAATTTCGTAAATTTGTGAAAAAATTTTCAGTCATTTTGAAAGAAAATCTAAATCTTTTCTAAAAAATTTGCTAACCTTGACGGACTTCACTTTTCCGAAAACCGGTAATTTAAACCAATAACCGGTATTATTACCGGTTAAAAATCCGAAAAAAAATTTTCTCCTTGGAATTCTGTCCAAGATGTTTTTCGCTGAATTCTACAGTTCAAAAGTAAGAAATTTAGATACAGCTAATTAGAGGGCCCATACTTAGTAACGTCGCCTATATTTAGGAGGATGTAACCAAGGAGGATGTTAGACCAATACAAGCGTGAGTTAAACACGCAGCTCTTCAGTGTATCAAAATAGTGATAATATTTCTGGACACTCTGGCTACAGTTGGGGTTAATTCTTTGTAAGTTTGTCTACGAGCTTCGGCACGAATTATGCTATTGAGCATCTCCGCTTCTTTGGCACCGTAATTTATTTCCACTCCAGTTCGGCACTTTAACCCAGGACAGACCTGGTTGAAAGTGTGGCAGATTCACCGTGTGTTATGAATCATAACTTATGATATTTTCGATAAAATCATGGATAACACAAAAAATACCAATATTAATATTTTCGACGAAGTATTATGGTGCTTTATATTTCGATAAAATTATGTATTCTGCAACATTGACGATCAAAATACAACTAAATTCAATTAATTTTTTAGTTATTACTAAATTAGTAATAATAATAACTTATGAGTGAAACAAAAACAAAATTTAAGTTATAATAAAGTTACAATCGACTAAGAGGGCACCGACGTTTAGCAAATGATTCGTCGTCTTTTCCTATTATGTTGAAGGGACAGCCAATCAGAACGCCAAAAATCTTTCACGGTAAGCGGTACCCTCTGAGTGGCAGGTATTAGTAATAACTAAAAAATAAAATGGAAATTTTCTGATAACCAATGGTTATTAACCATACACTGACTATACCCTTATCCGAAGACCTCAGCTCGGCCAAAAATCGTTCGGATAAGAGTACACGTCCATAAGTGTTAAGGCTTATAAGCGTTTCCATCTCGAACAAAATAGTTCGGATTAGGGTACAACTTTCGAATAAGGGTGGGTTCGGATAAGGGTACAGTAACTGTACTTTGCCCTAAAAGTTGTTAAAATTTCATCGATGTGATTGGTTGTAATTCGTCGCTTTGTGACTAATTTACATTTACTTACATTTTAAAACGCGCGTTCTAAATTCCCAGTCGTGTTTCTCGAGCTCTCCCCTCTTAGTTTTCATCCAAAATGTCATGAACCCGCCTGAAATTCGTCGAGTTAAATTCAACAAATATAACTCGACGAATTTGAGGGGGGGGTTCATGACATTTTGGATGCAATGTGAGAGGCGAGGAGCTCGAGAAAGAAGACTGGGATTTAATCCTCACCCACCATTGGTTTACTATTTGGGATTCTGATGAAAAATGCGTATTCGCGAGGTGCTTTGTTTTTAATTTGGTCGATGATTATGACGGCTTCTGAGATCAGATCACCGCTAAGAGGTGATTTGAATTTCCTGGTCACCGAAAAAATAAATCACTGTCTATAATAAATGAAAATAAGCCTAAATTTCTTGTGGTACACACCAAACCGTATGTTTTATTTCCATATGACAGATGATTTCGTTTTGAAATAATTTTTGATCACGTTTGTTTTGTTCGATTTTATTTTGGTATTGTCTAACCACAGCAAAATAGAATTAGAGGGATTTCGCTTTTTTCACCAAAAGCGGGATGAGAACAGCCTTGATTAGATCAACTATCACCAGATTAAATTTGTCACAAAATCTTTTGACTAGATTAATCATCACATTTTCGGCGAAAATCGGCTGTCAATCTGGTAATTTGAGCGTTATTTTGGGTTTAAAATCACAAAATTTTGGGATTAAATCTGCTAAAATGGCAATTTTTGGAAACTAGGAGTGAAGTAGTATGTTGATGACCCGAAATATCATGAATCATGATGATAATCTGGTTGACAGATTTCGGTCAGACATATCTATATATCAGTTTCTTATTTCGAAATTTCTAAACCCAACACTCATTTGAGTATGGATATCCGCCTCAGGCACCAAAGCCACTTTTATGGATCGACTTTAACCTCATACTATCGAAAAAGTAGAAGTCTAGCGATTTTATTGTTGTCACGTCATAAAGATAAATGATAGACTTAAATTTTGATATGATTATATAAGGACGATTGAAATGTTAAGCAATGCTGTGAAAAAGTGAAGTTAAGGGCTTCGGTGCATTTTGACAGATTTGCACTTTTCAATTTGTTTTGTCTTGATCGGAAACTTTTTGTCCCTTCGAAATTTTCAAATAAAAACTTTTTCAAACACAAGTTGCCACTTTTTAGCTTACTAAAGTAAGCTTACAAATGTATTATCTGAATTTCTTCAGATTCATTATTTTTACTTTAATAAAATCGTCTTTGAAAAAACATCAAAAAACGTGCGTATGAAAGTTACGTGTCTAAATTAAGTAAAATTTATTTTTTATTAATAAGTTACTCTAAAATACGGTCCTGTCGATCGTTGAAAATTAATTAATTCTTCATTCATACGTTTTTAAGTGAAAATCGAAAATTTTGAAAAAAAGTCGAAAAAAACCGAAATTTTAACACATGCGGAAGAAATATTTTTTTTCATGAGTTAAATAAATATAATTTTAAAACGGTTGACAAGTCGGCTAACCAATTATGCAAGTCTGGGTGATTAATTTTTTTTAATTTTTGACTAAGAGGGCTGAACTTTATTTCGCGCAGACCGTCTTTCATTCAAAAAAGTTGATTCAGGAAAACAAGAGGAGGAAACAAACGAAATCATATTTTAATATAGTGAAAATAACCATTTTTAATATTTTTAGCTAAGGATTTCGAAAAAATTTGTTTGAAAATTTTTGAACTATAAATGAGAAAATTTCTAAATATTCTAATTTATTTTGACCAAAAATCACTAAACCATGTCAAATGGTTTTCAAAGAGCATATAAAAAATATGTGGTCTCCGAGTCGAAAAGTTAAAAGAAGCCATTTTTGTAGAGTTTTTTTAGTTTGATTTGAAAAAAAATTGAACGGAAAATAAGGCATTTTTTTTATTATGTTTGAAACTTTATCCAAAATTTCTCATAATTTCTCGAATTCGAAAAGTTAAATTCCATACTTAAAATTTTCTTAAAAAGCCATAATGCAAAAATTCGCAAGGCACAATCCAGTGAAAAGTTTTTCATCAAAAGCCCATATCGGTATCTGTCATAATGAACCGAGGCCCTTAAACTGCTTTCCACATTTAAAGTCAGTCAGAGACCTCAGAAGAAATAACTTAACTGGAAGAGATTAAAAGTTAAATTTCCTAAAAAGTGAGTTCCTCAGAAATAACATCAGATTTCCGGTTTCTAATAACCAGGTGTTTTTAGATTTTTCGTGAAAAATCAAGAAAAAAAGTCGAATAAAATATATTTCGAACGACTCATCAAAAAATAATATTATTTTAATTTTTCCAAAAATGAATCGCAAACTCTATGCGCGATTTGGACCTTGAACTTCTATTTTAATTATTTTTGTCATTTCCGGTCTTTTTGAACGAATGATAGCCACTTTTATGGCTTTATGCCTGAGAGGGTTAAAATCTTTAAGAAAATTGAATTCAGCTAAGATTCTTTATACGAATTTGAAGGCGAATTGACAAGAAGTAATTGATAACTTATGTTACGTATCAAATAGGTTTATTTAATAAATTACCGCCTTTTTGGAAAATTGAAAAGAATTCTTCTCAACTATTTACAAATGTTCGCAATGTTTAAGTGAAAAAAATGGTCCTCGGTTTAATCTAAGGTAGGAACCGCTAAAATCAAATATGCTAAACATTTTTGAAGTCACGCTTAAATTGAAGCCCGTATAAATATAACTTTCTGATCAAAAACATCTGATCAAAAACATTTCGTAAGAAGTTTCGTCTTAGTTAAATCGGTCTCTTCTTGGTTTTGTTGGATTCTTCGTTTTTTTATTCAAAAACTAAAACAGATGAAGTTTTCAGAAAAAGGTTGCAGGAAAGGAGGTATACGTCGTAATATCTTTAATATAAATATGTCGTAGTATATCTTTAATATACGTCGCTCAAAATCAAATTTGGCCAACAAGATGCGTTTAAGGGGGTGGTACTGGCAAAATCAGCATTTTCTAAGCGTTATCACGGCCAAACGAATGAGAGACACAATTTGTTTTTTAACTGACGTCGGAGACATACATGTCTCCTACCGATTTAGTTATTCAAATTCTTTGCCATCATCGTAACCAGTTTTTAACCGCGGTTAACCACCCGCCATATTCGCNAAAAAACAAGGATATGTAGGTTTTAATCAAGGCTTTCTGGTATTTTCAGAATTGCTAAAGAATTATCTGAGATTGAGGGTTTAGGAACTAATTTTTCGAATTTTGGTCTACAGCGCTAGAATTTGACTGTTGCGTAACGGAAAACACGGAAAACCCGTGTTTTTCGAGATAAATGAAACAAGGCTTTTTGTTTGATGTCGCAGAGTTCCCATTTCTCGAATATAATATCAACTAACAATGGACTTGATGAAATAAAAATCGGAATTTTGAATTTTCATCTAAAACTCGAAATATGATTTTTTTGATCATTTTCCAAAAAAATTCCGAAAAAAAGTGCTTCGATTTTTTCGAAAGTAACTCAAAAGAAAGCCAGTGAAACACTAATGAGAAAGTTGGCTTACGTCCAGTCGATATTTTGAAGTGTTAGTGGTCAAATTCGAGCAAACATTATTTTCTAACTTCATCTTTTAAAAAATACTTAGAAAAATCGAAAAATCCGAAAAGGAATTTGGTGCACTCTGAAAAAATCACTCTGAAAAATCAGACATGACCACCCCTTAAACTAGTCGACCACTGTAATGCATTATTCACTGTTTTAAAACTTAAACTATGCAGCTTTAAATACCATATCGTTACAAAATGTGTTCGTACTTGGTATTCGTATAACCAGGCTATGCACTATCTTTTTGATTGAGCTTATATTGAATTGGTTTCACCCCTACTTAGGCACTTATTTCAACGATAGTATTTATAAATGAGCATTTGAAACCTTATAATCGTGAAAAGTGAGCAAAAATATTTTTATACCCAAACCGCAAAGTTGTAAATCGAGCTCTAAAAATAAATCATACTTTTTTTAGACTCCTATTTATAACAGGTGACCGCCAACTTATTAAATTGTCTAAGTGGTTCAATAATTAAGGGAAAGTTTGCCCTACAATAGGGATGAAACCATTTGGTCCCTATACATTTTTACAAATAATTTTTATTTATTTAAAACTTGACGTTCCGGTGTTTCATTACCATTCTCAAAAGTAAAATTTTTGTTCGAAAATACATTCAGAACTGAACTTTTTACAAATGATATTTTTCAAGTTAGAGAACTCATTTTATTTCATTTGTTTCACGATTTCGAGTTAACTCAAGGGCTCTGATTAACGAACCAACAAATAATTCTACATATCCTTTTACCAACCAAACTCCATCTCAAAAACGTTTACTATCTCTATAGCGCGTGTTCGAATCTCATAAATGTTGTATCAGTGATTGTCTTGAGTATAATTATAGGCAAGGGTGCTTAATATTGGGACTGCTTAATTTGATCGGTGTGTAATCACTCAAGCAATCACTAAGACAACATTAGTGGGATTCAAACACGCGCTATAGAAATAGTAAACGTTTTTGAGATGGAGTTTGGTGGGTAAAAAGATATAGAATAAAGTTGGAACGGCAAAAATTGACCAGCTTCGATTTAATTTATTTCCACAGCAATTTAAGTTTCTGTGCAGAAATTGACCCAGTATAAAAATGGGAAAACAAATAGGTCCTGATTTTCAAAAATCAGCATTTTTCGACAAAATTTGGCTACCATGAAGCTTTCAATTTTTCTTGAAATTTCTTTCGACATAATCAAAATTGCAATTTTAAACCGGGTTGCAAGTGATTTCAAATAAATATTCTATTTTTGAAGTTGTTTGTTGGTAATTCTTTACAAAAAACTTTATAAATTTTCTTTGTCAAAATTTATTTTGCCGTTCCTACTCTTAACAGGGTTTATATATTCTTCTCGATTTACCACCAAAGTAATGTTTTATACTCCAGACAATTTTTGTAACTACAGAATTTTCGAATAATTGCTTTTTAAGTAAATTTTGAGGTCGAATTTAACTTTTCGAATTAGACAAATTATGAGAAATTTCCGAAAAAAGTTCCGAACATTATAAAAAAATGCCATATTTTTTGTTTAAATTTTTTTTACAGTATTTGCTTCAAATCGACGAAAAAACTCTTCAAAATGGCCACTTTGACTTTTCGCGTAGGTGACCAGATATTTTTTATATGCTATTTTAAAAATCATAAGAAATTTTTTTGGGATTTCCGGTCGAAACTATTTGGAAATATTCTGAAAATTTTCCTCATTTCTATTTCAAAATTTTCCAAACAAATTTTTCTGGAATCCTTAGCTGAAAGTATTGGGGATGGATACTTTCACTATATTCAAATATGTCCTCGTTTTATTTCTTCGCTCATGTTTATACTCTGAATCATACTTTTTAAAACGAAACTACGGTTTGGCAGAAATCCATCGAAGCCCTTTTTATTTAAAATTAAAAAAATTAATCACACTTAAACTTGCCGAATTGTAAGCCAACTCATCCACCGTGTAAAATTTAATAAATTAAACTTATGAAAAAAAAAAATTTTCGATGTGCTAAAATTTTGAA
Source organism: Oikopleura vanhoeffeni (assembly GCA_004367855.1). Classification (NCBI taxonomy): domain Eukaryota; kingdom Metazoa; phylum Chordata; class Appendicularia; order Copelata; family Oikopleuridae; genus Oikopleura; species Oikopleura vanhoeffeni. Next base: position 61,757 of record SCLH01002291.1, read on the forward strand.
TTTTTCGTCTTTTTTCAAAAATTTAAATTTTCGATTTTGACGTAAAAATCGTAAAAATTAAAATCAAATAAATTTACAAAGGTGGTCAAGACCGTTTTTTAAAGTTTCTAATAAATAAAAAAAATAAAAAATAAATTTTACTGTAATTTAGACATCTTGGATAACAAACGCGCGTTTTTTGAGTGTTTTTTCAAAAGACGATTTATGATGTAAAAATAATCGATATGAAGGAAATCAGATTTAACAAAGTAAGCTGAAAAGTGACAAATTTTGTTCGAAAAGGTTTTTATCGGAAAATTTTGAAGTGGCAAAAAATTTTCCATCAAGAGAAAAAAAATTGAAAAAATGCAAATCTGTCAAAATGCACCGACCTCCTTAATGTAGAACCAAAATAAAACTAATTGTGAATAACTTAATCATTATAACTTTCATATAATTCGTGTGTAATTTACGATAAAAACTGGCGCGCTAAATGACCACTTGGTGCCAAAGGGCACTGTCTGAGAACTCGGGTTAATAACGCCAAATGAATAAATAAGCATTATAATTAATAAAACATTACTGTTTGACATTGCGAAAAATAAATCAAAGTGATAGAGTTAACGAAAACGTTACCATAACTGACAGAATGATAGAGTAAAGGTGTCCCGAAAAATCAAAAAAGATCAATGTAATTTCTTATAAAAAAGTTATCTACGACTTTTCGGATATTTTATTCCATATTCATGTAAATTGTACAGAATAAAAAACTGATTTCTGTACACTTTCAGATATTATTCTTTTACCTCAGGCGATATTTTTACGATTTGAAATTTTTGTCGGACCTTTTTTTAACCGATCAGAAAGCCGGATTTTCTTCAAGAAATTTGAAAATTTGACCGCAAAATTTTTTTTTGCCGACACAAAATTGAAATTTTTATTTCAAAGTTTCGGACTAAATGTCAAATGGGTGAGTGACCCGGGACAGGGGGGTTTTCTGATGAAAATGTGTAGAAACTGCCAATTATGATCATTTTAAATTACAATATTACAAAAACTGAAAAGCATCTTTAAAAATACTTTAGGCAATAAGTTGAACGATAGCTACCGCAAAGTACTAAATATAGCCCTAAAATAGACTTTGTTAAGACACGTATTAATAGCAGTTGGCAGCCAACTCATAAAATTTTTTAAGTGGTCCAATAATCCACACCAAAAAAATTTGTCCCACAATAATCGTACCGGTAGCAAAGACTATTTAAAATCGAGATAACACGCTACAAGGTCATAATGCGTTTGTAAAGATAAGATAGATAAATTGTCTTTATAGATGATTCTCAGTTGGTGCAGGCCGAGATTAGGTCAGGAAGGACTAAATAACTGGACTAAACAGAAATTTCTTCTAAAGAGCCTAATTAAAACGACCTAAACAGCAATTCGAACGAACTTCAAAAAAAAATTTATAGAACTTTATATTTTTTTATGCTAGTGGGAATAGTTTCATGTTTTTTCAATATGACTGATTATACATTCTATACTTATCTAGAGAATCATATTTTGCGTTCAGTTCTGTCTAGACGAATCATTCAATCAAAGGCATTTTTAAGCCATGTTTATAGTCATGTGTCTTTCCACAAATAATGGTTTCCTTGATCACGGTTGTTAAAAGGCAATTTTTTGACTTGATCATAAAATGACTCATAAGTTATAACTTATAAGCGTTTTGAAAAAAGTTTTAAAGTTTTTTATCCATATTTTTGGAAGTTTTTTAAGAATATTTGTTTCGGAAAAAATGATTTATCTAAATTTGGAGTTTTCTGCAAAATTATCAGCTCCTCTTTTAATTAGAGAGAGAGACTTAGACCAAAGTGCTCGTCACCGACCAAACGTTTTCGCGGGTTAAATGCCCAGTTTTTCTATGGCGTCGTCAAAAACATGAAAACTTTTAAATTTTTTTGATTTTTTGGAAGAAAAGTTTTGACATAGAAATGACGCGTCATGTCGGGACTGTAAAATAGGTTTAAAATTTTTCAAATAACGCTTAGACTGCTCAAATTTTTCCCTTTTCTGGAAAGAACGTTTTCGAATCAATTTATTTTCGAAATTACCGGAAACCTTCTCGTCCAAAGTTTCACCTCTTCCAAAAAATAATCACGTTTGATCCAAGATTAAATTTTACGAAGTCTTTGATCCCGAATAGTCCACTTCTGAAAATTGAAACCTCTTCTGGAATTAATATTCGCTTTGTTCTAAGCAAATTGTGCTCAGGTTCACTTAAAATAAAATTAAGGGGGTGGTATAGGCTGGAAAAGTTTTTCAAGGGCTCATAACTTTTGATTTCATCATAACAATCTTATTAAAATTTCAAGAATAGTAGTTTGCTATCTCTATAAGAAATGTGTATCTTATTTCTTCATAGCATTTTCGACCAACCGGTAAATTAAGTCAACCGCAAGCAAAAAAAATTTATAAGTTGTATTTTTTCACCTTAATTCAAAACAATTGGATGTTATTACAGAACATGTATATTAAAATAACAAAAAATCTGGTATCTCGTTCTTTCGATTTGTTACCTACAAGTGCCTCAAAAATAACGAGAACTGCCGTTTTTTGCCTTTTAACCACTAAAAGTCGTATTTTTTTCATTGTATTTACGAATCCATTTTTTACAAACTTAACATTTTCAAGGCAATTTAGAAAAAACTGGTATGTTCGGAATTTTTAATTTCAGGTCTTTACTCCCAGGATCACGATTTGAAATTTATTTTTTGGGCTCAGGGTCATCGAAACAAGTTTTAATTAGCACCACACGAATCTAAAGTATAATGCTTTTGGAAACGGTATTATAAACTATGGTCAAATTATTGACCGTTCGAGAAATTATATTAAACTGTGGTTTTCGAAAAACGTTGACTCGTTTTAATAAAACCGATCATTTGGTGACATCTGGTTGGGACGTCAGTGACGTCGAAGCACTCACATATTTTTAACGATATGGATCGCCAGTGGCGATTCGCCACCCTTTGATCAGTCCGCGAAACCGATTGTAAAATGCGTGGAAATGATTGGCTTAACGGGATAGGTGTCGCTTTTTAGTACCTTTCAATTACGCCTCAGAATAATTCTAGGGCAGTTGTAAAAAATCTGAGAATACTCGTTTATAGGTCTAGCCTTCGTTTAACGATTCCATATCTCATACTCAAAATTAATCACCATTGCACCAGGTGCAGAGTCAATTCTAGAACACCCAAGCGTTTTTTCAAAGTTTTTTTTTAAACCGACACCTACCCCCTTAACTTAAGTTACTTTTTTTCTTGCTTGAGCATATTATATGCTGCATATATTACTTTCAACCAATGAGCCAAGTAAATCATTCCCGTCAAATTAGAAATATTTGAACCGAGCTTTCCGACTGCATTCGGGGTGAAGATCCATATAATAAAACTTAATATCGAAGATTTATGCACAACAAATCAATAAAGGAGCTATAGCAATAAGATTTATGGGTGCGAGATTTCCAGTAACTTTCGGTAGAATTAGGATATACGGTATTGTTATTTTTAAATTGAACTATCTAAGCCACTTAGACATCGTCATCAAGCCATATTTTCTGGGAAAATTAGGCATATTTTTTAGTAATCGGTGGTTAAAACCTTTAATAGAGGCTAATTTGTCCTTAGACCGCGATTGAGGTAATGAATAAGGATACGGTGGCATTTAGAGACCAGGACCCATCTCAGCTGAAGCGTATCCGGATACCTCAAACTCCACATTCGCATCCGTTCAATTTACAAAAAAAGCTGAAGGGATTTAGAAACCTTATTTATATTTATGAAACGGCTATGTAGTCTTTGCGAAAAAAAAGTTTTATCTTTGTTGAAGACGATTTGAATCTTTCGAATTTCTCAAAATGTAAATAAATAATGAATTTGTAGTCAAAATCTCATGATTTAAATCAGGTTTTGAGCTATTTAGAAGCCAGTGTTAAAGCTAAAGGACTAATTTTGTAGTCAAATAGAAATTGATAATTTTTAAGGTGAATGAATACTTGAGTTTCTTAAACACAAAAAAAAAAGATCAAATTAATCTATCAAACAAAATAAAATTTCAAAGTTATTTGCAAACTTATAGCAAACTATTTTATTAGATCTTCTCCGAGTAAAATTGGCGTAAAACAAGCGTTAAAAGGTTTGCATGATTCAAGCAACCAAGTTTGTCGAAAATTCAGTGTCGTGCTTTTTGTACCCAAATGGGTACACACAACACTGACTTTAAAATCGTCACTTTGTTCAGCAAGTTGCAAATAAACAAAATTTTCGTTAGAAGTTCATTAATAATTCCAGCTTAACAAGTTGTCTACATCTGTGGTACAACTTTCAGATAGTTACTCTGGTGGGGGGTATTTTTCCCGCATTGAAAAAAGTGGTGTATCGGCATTTTCTAGAAGACAGTTCATCAGAAAGACCTGTATTTTTTGGAAAACAAGAAACCGTCGAAGTTTGAGCTTTTGGGTATAAAATTTCAAAAAATGTTAGGTCAGCTGTCCTAGAAATAAAATATATTGAGTTTTTAACCAACTTATTTTTTAAAAACTTGTTTATTTTTCGACTTTTACATAAATTTTCATCAAACTTTACCAAAAAGTTCGAAAAATTAGTCCTTCAATCCCTGTGAAATTTATTTCATATTTTTATCGCCTATTATTTTAGAAAATTTAATATTTGTCAGACCGTAGGTGAATATTTACAAATTCTAGAAAATTTATCTTTTTAGTATCCTCAAAGTATGGTCAAAAGAAGGATCTTGTGCTACTGATCAAACAAACAAAAAATCTTTATTTTTTATACATTGCATGCATTTTCAGATCACTTTTTGTTTAATGATCTAATTAGTTTGAATAAACCCTAGCTTCTAAAAAATCCAAAAGAAAAAATGTGGGAAAGAAGACCCTTGACGGTTACTCTCTAGTAGAGATTAGTAAGTTACTCCTGGTAATTTCCGAAGTGAGAGAGTCTCGTTTCTAAAAACAAATAACTACAAAACTTTTTAAATTGTTCCTTTTATTTAACTCGGGTTGAGCTTCGGAAAAAATAAATATTCAGAAAATTACGAACATTTATTTTTAGAGAAAAGTATTTTCAAAACGATTGTGGTTTGCTAAAATTGAAAATGGAATGTTTAACACTTTATTTATTTAAAAATTTGACCAAATCTTTTGGTCACGTTCTATCAATAGACCTTTAAAAATCCACCAAGACCAAAATTCAATTATAATTTGAAACACTGAAATATTTCCAAATAAAAAATTATTGCAACAAATTCTGTGAAGAAAATGTTGAAAATCCTAAATTTGGCATTGTATATTTCCGACTTTACGAGAATAACTATGAGCTTAAGAATTGAATAATCGAAAGGATGCTTTTGCATAAAACGATATATGAATAATATGGATTAAGGGCCCTTGAACCGACAGATCGTGACTATTTAAGAAATGCGGAATCCAAGCATTCGATTGGTTGATGCACTCTTAATTCGACCAATAAAATCGGCTTATTCTGCTTTTAAGGCTTGTGATTGAGTGCTAGTATCCTGCGTTGTTTGTATCCTTCAAATAGTCACGATCTGTCAACTGAGGGCCCTCAATAGGCTGTTATTCCACAGAATCGAAACAATAGAAACCGTGCTGGACAAATATTTCCAAGAACTTATGCAAACATTGAATCACAACTCCAAGAAGAAAATGGTAGGAGACTACACCAAAATGATGGAAGAAGGAAACCATGAAGTGGTTTTGATTCAAAAGCTAGACAGCGAGGAGGGAATCGGCTCCATTTCCCTAACTGTAAACGAAGAAGGTGAACCAATCCCACGAGCAATGCCAGAGTTGATGATGAATGCAACACTTACACGGGACAATAGATTAATAAGGTACTAAATAAATTTTCCCAAAATTTTAGGCCTAAAATAAAAANAAATTGTAACAGTATTACACACAATTGCAAAAATAAATAAGCTCATAAACGACAATTTCGAAATAAAAACATAGAATTTCAAATTTGCAATAGTAGCTGATTGATAATATAATTTATATAAACAAAATAAACAATAAAAAAATTAATTTAGATACGCCAATCCAGCCCTGAACGAACCACTGTCAGAAAGATGGACATATCGCAACCAATACAAAACAGAAACCATGCTGAAAATAAAATCAGATTTCGAGGAACGAAGAGTAAAAGCCGAAAGAATGGAAAAAGTAAGAGGGCTTGGGAGCTACAGAGCCAGAGGCCAAAAGGGAGGAAGAGGCTTCCACCAACAATAAAAGAAAAAAGAAAGTCGAGGAAAACTACCGACACACCCTGCAAAATAATTAACAGGTAAACTTAACAGGTAAACCCAAAAGGTTTGATAAGATAAAATAATTAGTGTAATATGACCCCTAATGGAGTCATTTTTTTTGGTTTTTGGGACGTTAAGAAATTATATAATATAAGATCTATCCAGATGTTACGTCATTAGTTACGCAACATCTAGAACAGACGTAATATATTTTATCACGCGATGACCGCATTTAACCCCGCGTTTTACCACGTGACATTAAGGGGGATACATGGCACTGCCACTTTGATCAGGCCATTCTTAGAATTATTCTTCCCAGTAAAAGGGACTGGTAAGTGTTTAGAGATTAGGGATTAAGGAAAAGGGATTAAAGATCAACTTAGAGATCAGAGAAAAACCTTTTCAGGTTCAACCCTTAAAGGGTTAGAGATTGAAAGTGGGAACTTTATATTTCAGGTTTTTCGGTAATCTGATTGGTGCCAATTCGGAAGTGCTAACAATTTCCAGGAAAAGTGGACAGGTCCTGTGGCTGCTTCGAGAGTTCAACCACCAGTATTTATACGGTGATATCTGCCCCCTTTCTTTTACCTGTACGACCATTGTTAAATAAACAAACTCGAGACAACTCAAACCAAAACTTGTGATTAATACCTGGGGGTCGGGAGATTTAGTATTAGCATCGTTGAATTTCAGGCACCTTTTATTGCAGGTTATTCTCGACCTTCTTGGATTTTTTATTTAAGTTGACAACGGGGTTATTTCAGGGAAGGGGATCATTTTATTTCATATCCCTTTATCACTTTTTGGTTAGAATGCGTAGCCACAACGTTAAAATCACACGTTAAAAAGAGTAGTGGCTACGCATTCTAACCAAAAAGTGATAAAGGGATATAGCCGAATTCCAAAAATCAATATTTCGGTACGAAAATAGCATTTTAAATCAGCAAATGTTATATCAACCGAAGCCCCTCAGAAGAAAAAAAGTGTCCACACGGTTTATATTTTGTATTTTGGACAAGACTAATGCGATTAAGTTCTTAAAAAGCTCAAAAAGACGACAAATACAGGAGAATGAATCGAAAAAGCATTAGTCCGAGTTGGACCATTCTTCGATTATTTTCCAAAACTAATAATAATTATCAGATGGTTTTTGAAAGCACAAATGGAAAAAAAGTCCTATTCTGTCAGAATAATTCTGGCCAATTTTATCATTTTAGATTTTTAATTTTTGAATTCGTAAAAATTGACTGAAGTTAAATTATAAACGTCTTAAAAAATATTACATCCATTTACCCGATTAGTTAAGTTGGGAATGAAGTTCTCAGAGAGACTTTTTTTCATATTTCTGCAGATACTCAGTGATCTTAAAAAATTGAAAATATAAACGTTTGCAAGAATAAACATTGTTATAAAAGATGAAAAATAAAAAAATTAATCTTCATTTTTTTCTTTCAAATATTGCTTTGAAAAAATGTAACAATCTGCTTCACTTATGGCATCCCCTTCTATTCACAATTTTGTACTTAAAAACACACTACGTTTCCTTATCAAGGCCGGGATATTCACATAAGTGTCAATAGGGGATATTAGTTGTACAATTTGACAAAAATTGATTATAGTCTTATTCTTCATCTCGCTAAATATTTTTCGATTTCATGTATTATGTCACATAATTTATGTTTCAGAAAAATCCACGAAGTATTTCCATTGATCGATTTTAATGCTTCTCATGATAGATAGGTAGGCTGCCTACCGTAGGCATAGATATAGGGCTTTCCCTGTTTTTTTGAATATTTACAGACGATTGTAGATAAAAAAACATCATGAGGAGAAATAACTCTGTAATTAAGATCTCAATTTTTGTAACACCGGATTTTAAATCTCTGAAAAACTGATTTCAATTCAGCCATTTTTGACTAAAAATTCTGAAAATATCACAAAATTATCACATTTATTATTTATAAATTGTATTCATTATTTATCAACGTTTCGATTTTATTGTATAATCATTTGCAAGATAAATTTATTTCAAGTTCAAATTAAACAATCGTAAAGAAAATGTAATCTAGAATATTTCCAGAATGAAAAAATTTTCTCTTAATTGCATTTTTTATGCATTGGAGTGACATTAATAGTTTTTGACATCAAAATGGAAGTTTTTCAAATTTGAACTAAATAAGCAGAGAATAAGTAAATTATTATTTTTTCCAAAGTTGCATTTTTTGTGCATTTGGGTGACAGTATTTTAGCTTAATTAACCTTACAGTGGTAATTTAGGCTTTTCTTTCACCGAATATATTGACCATATCGTGCACTAACTACCGAGTTTTCTATTCTGTAATGAATTTATAACTGAGTGGTTAACCGCTAGCTACAATTGATTTGGAAACTACCGCTATGATGATTTTCAGGGTTGTTTCACGTGAGACCGGAGTTCTTTCTTCTCAACGACCACAAAGCAAAATTGATTTGAATTTTTTCGAAAATTAAGAGCTGAAAATTTGCACAAAATCTAGTTTTTGTAGGGTGAACAATTGTTCACTAGTAAAACAAGGCTGTATGAAATATAAATGAATTCCTAATATTTACGAATAATATTATTTGATAAAAACAAGCTTTCCTTCAAAATAAAAATACTTATTTTTTCAGATAAACGTTATTCACAAAAAGTACTATAAAAATAAGTTTAAAATTACCCCATTTTTTTAATGAATTATTAACATCAATTTTACTTCGAAATTGACAAAAAAAATTCAAGTTGAAAAATAATGAGTCTTTTGAATAAATTTTTCCCAGATTATAATATGGAAGACTACTAGTAGTTCCGAAAGTTGACGGGCATTATAGGTGATATAAAAGATGATCCCTGTCATAAGAAAAAGTATCTTAATTTAATTTAGGGAGATTCGCTTCAAATCATGAAATGCGTTATATTAATTTTGACATACTTCAATAAAATTTATAAAAAGACATTATATTTATCAACGTTTCGATACTTTATTTATCATTCTCAAGATTAATCTTTTTTTTAACTTCAATGAACATTAACATTGTCAAAAATTGATCACCCGATGCTTTGACACACATATCTAAAATGATACTTGCTGGTTTCGTGGAACTTTGACGTCAGAGACACGTCTAGGACCTGTTTTGATCGGTCAATACAGCGGAGTCAATGTTTATCGATCAATGAAATCACGCGATTCTTTAGGTCTCTGACGTCAAAGTTAAACGAGACCAGCAAGTACAATAATAATAAGGGAAATTGTTACACTGTGTGGAAATTTTCGCCAATGGTGTTGGTCTTACCCATTGTGACACTATCTCCAACCCACGCTAGCTGTACAAATAAAGCAAGACCACTTATTAGTATAGTATTCAAATCAACTCAAAAAATATGATTTTAGACATGACTGATTTTATAATTTTTCTACTTAAAAATAGTTTATATTGACGTTTCGGTTTCTTCATTTTAAAAATAAGAATGAGAAAGTTATACAGTCGCATGCAAATTGGTTCGAAAAGCAATATAAGTGATTTCCTCAGCTGTGATTTCACTGTCGAGAAAAAGGTAACCATGACTAGCATTTCCACCATTATATTCGACCTATAGAATTACTGGGTATATTGTTCTGAAACTTACTGAGGGCTCAAAACATACCAAATTGACTAAATATATGAAAAAAAATTTGGTCGTCACGTGATCAAAATATAGCAATTTTTCGTATTTTGAGTGAAAAATAAATATAAAAAAATGCCGAACTGGTAGTTTTTGGTTTATGCTATAATAGCTTTGCTATTAGCGTAATTATGGACATAGATACAGACTATTTCGTAGCTCCGATATCTATTGTCTTCGATGCTTGCCGCTTTTGGTCTGCTCATGCAACAACGATACACCATATTTGTATTGTGGATTTGAACTACATCCTATATATATTTTAGTATACAGATAATCCCACAATATATAATCTGATATAATCTCTAAATCTAAGTACTAACCCGACCGCTGACGAAACTCTCACTGCGTAGAATTATGTTTACGAAGCGGTGGCCAAGAGTTAATTGATTAAACTCTGATCCTATTGGCTGACAGTTTATCTTAATTTAGTGTAGTCTTCAACCTACGAATAAAGACATAAACACACGCTCACTTGATCCCAATGTAACGTGAAGACAACGACTCGTTATATCAATTACGGGGGCTCTTGGTCATTTTTAACTAGGTTTTAAGCCAAATTTTTTATTTAATTTGGCTTTTAAAAACAACTCATCTTATAAAATTTTTAGATAGCTCAAACTGAGCACAAGTATCTTGAGAAAAATGAAATAAAAAAAATGGTTAGTCGGACAAATTTATTTTATCTTTTTTTCTGAGATTACTGAAATTGTTAAATTACTAGATTTTCAATTCAATTATTTACCAGATATTTGTGCTCTGTTTTAGCTATCTAAGAATTCAATCGGATGAGTCGTTTGCAAAAGCTGAATTAAATAAAATTTTTGGCTTAAAATCTAGTGTAAATGACCAGGAGCCCCGTATATTGATATATACGACTCGTCGTTTATACGATTCGTTGTCTCTACACGAAGTCAACGACTCATTCGGAAGTATCACGAATTCAACGACTGTTGAGTATACATTAAGTCAACGACTCGTTGAGATTCGACAACTCGATACTAGTTCAACGACTCGTTGGATTCAACGACCCTGAGAGTAGACTCAAAGTTCTTACACTATGAGTAGGGTGCATCACTTCAGCTTGTTACGTAGTAAGGAAAATTGACATTATTTTTGAGAAAAAAACTAAAATTTTTTAATTTGTGATTTTTTGGCTTTCAAACCTCGATTTTTTAAGAAAAACACACAAAAGTTAGAAAAAGAGATGCTCATTTGGTCCGAAATTTTTTTCTTCATTATCAAATCGACCGCCTTGTGAACTTCAGAATGGTGAAATTGCTAAGCTGGTTTTTGTTTTAAGAACGCCTGCTCAATTACGGCTTCCTGGTATTTGTTAACCCCATAAAACTTTATTGGCAGAAAGAGAATTAAATTTTGCAGGGTTTGATTAAATTTTTAAATTGCTTGACAGTTAGCCATGACTTGATTCATGTTTTGAAGCGAAAATAAAAGCTAAATTTTGTTTCTTGTAGCGGGCATCGTCTTCAAAATTAAGAGACTTATCTACAAATTATCTACAGATTTATTCAAATAAAATCTGGAATTTATTTGTTGCACAATCTAAGTTGAAAATGACCCACTCATTTTGAATTTGATTTTGAAATGTGGGTTAAATACCGTAAAATGAATATTTGCAAAAATTTTATTCATATCTATTTCCCATTTTCTTCTAAATTACAGAACATGAGTTAAATTCAAAAGAATTTTGTCAACGCATGAAATGGTCTAACCAGTTGGTTTGTTTTTTGATGTTTTTCCGGTTGGAATGTAAAAACATTTGCTTGGAGCTTCTAAAAAGTCAGAAAAATTTTCTTATAATTATGCATTTGGTATTTTTAAACGTATTAATTAACCTCAGGTACCTCTTGACCAGTTCAGAATTTAATAAAGACTTTTCAGCAAAATGAATCGTCGTCAAATTTGATGATGTAATTACTCAAAGATAAGTGGTTAAGCAAATTTTGATTAACCGATTGAGGCGAAAGTTTTGCCGAAAAACGTTCTGCAAAGAAACTGAAAATTGTATTTCAAATATTTCGCCTACATCGTTCAATGTTTCAACAGTTTGGCTCCAGTTAATAAACAGAAAAGTAATCAGAAAATAATTCTTTATTGGCCGACATTTCGCAAACGATTCGAAAAAATAACATTTTAAATAACATTTTAAAAGCCGAAAAGAAGAAACCAATATTAATAGTGCATCTTGCGTGATAATATAAATTTTTCTTTATCTCCACCGTGCGGTCACCAGTGGTGACTCACCACAGACCCCCAAGTTTATAATATTGTCTCCAGAAATGGATAATTGCGCATCTTTTGATTCATTCAAATCATTAAAATATCAATTCCGGTACTGGAAACATCACTTTATCGGTAAATTTTGACCAACCGGTACATCTGGTTGCAAAAGAAAGTATATTGAGAAAAACCTTTGTTTTCGAGTTAAATAATTGGAATTTCGTTATCGAGTACCCGCGGATTAAAAGGTCACTTTTCTCAACTTTCAACCGATTTTTCTTGAAAAAATCGGAAGACCAAAAAAAACCGTCGTCTTAAAATGACCAAAAATTGTGTTCAAATGACCAAAATTTTTAACACGATGCATCAATAAAATTTGAACCCACTTATGAGTGTTGAAATTTCTCATTTCAAATGATAGCCCCTTCAAACTTTGAATTTAAAAATATCTCATTGCTAGATCAATGACTTATTAAAATAGTTTGAATTTCAAATAAAGGACCCCGTTGAAGACGAAATTTCAATTTTTGTATAAACTAATTTGAAGGAATTTTTGATGTTGTGATAATTTAAAATTTTTCAAAAATGGAGCAAAGGTATTTGATAGTGGTCACCAAACATCCTCGGTACGGCAAATAAACTTTTTCTGGAATTTGTTGTATAAGAATTATTAAACTCTGTGGTGAACTTGGCCAATTTTGATGTTTGGTTTGGTCAAGAAGGTCCCATTAGTTGTATTATCTAATAAGAAAAAAATAGCGTTCAGAGAAACAAATTATCTTTTTTTACAACCGAAAAATTCCAGAGAATCGAACCCTCATATTATCATTATCTCAATTTTTTGTTGTTTCCTTCAGTATTCCAAATCGGAATGAAATGCTATCCCGTTTCCGATCCCGTTTTATTTTCAATTATTACAATACACTTCGAGAAAATTGTAGATTGGCGAGTCGCGAATCGTGACATTTTTTAAACGTGGGCGCAGCTTTGTGTTGATATACCCGGCCAATGAGTGGCGCGCATTGTTAACACACAACCGGGGAAACCCCTGATGCCTATTGTCAAATCGGATTCCGATTTGAAACACTGGTTCTGAGAGAAAGGGATCCGTTGTACTTAATCCGATAAAACCCCTTTCAGAGCCCGATTAGGCTTTATCTTGCAAACTTAAAAACATATAATTTTGAACGAGATAGAAATTCGATCATCGAATAAAGCCATTTTTCTAAAAAATTTCAACGAATCAGTTTTGGTCTCGACGTCACTTGAAATTCGGGCGGTATATTAGTCATGAATTTGATCCAAATACATTGAAGTTTGACGTGAAATTTATCGTTTTAGACAGAAGTTCGGCGTTAGTACACAAGGACGCATTTTTAAGGCCTGAAGTATTTTTTTTTTTTTCAAAAATCAGAGAAATATCGAGACAAATATATTAACAGAAAAGTTAATGATAGACTTAAATTCGTATTGGGTTTTTTTTTAATAATTAAAAACTGAAATAACGAAAAATCGCTATATTTCGATCACGTGGAGACCAAATTTTTTTCATAATTTTGTTTTTCGATTTGATGTTTAATTAGCCCCCAAGAAGTTTAGAAAAATCCACCCAGTATTTCTGTTGGTCGATTTGAATGGTTGACACCCTAGATATACTGTTTGGGAAATTTTAGACCCATAACCCAGTATTTCTATATGTCGATTTTAATAGTGGAAACCCTATGTATAGCCTATAATTAAAAAACATTAATTTACTGAAAATCTTAAATTAACATATTTCTTAACCCTTTCACTATCTGAAGCTGATATGCATAAACCTCGGTGACTGCAGTATTTCACGAATAATTATTTTCAATGAACAAAAAAGTGACTTAACTTCTTGACTTTGCCACTAAACCGATACGTATCACATTTTGCCAGAGTAGCAAAAATGCACGTTGTATGACGAATTTCACTTTAGCAGTTTATCATTTTACAAAATTATTTACAAAAACTCAGTCGTTTTTTAAATTAATGATATGAATACGAATAAATGACGTGTTTATGTTAAATAGGCCATTATAAATATTTTTTGCTAAAAAAACGTTTTTTTTATTAAACTGGAAATGATCGGATATACAGTATATTATATACTTAATATTATATACTAATATTATATATATAGTATATATTATATACTTAATAAAACCGTAGTAACTCCATATGGATCTCCACCCCAAATGCGGTCGGTGACCCCGATTCAAATACTGCTTAATTTTGCAGAAATGATGCAGTCGGCTGATTGGTTGAACCTTATATACTAATGGAAAAATATTTTTTTTCAGCCAATCATCGTTAAGCTTTTCGCATCATTTGAATCGTGCTTGGCAACCGAACACGGAATGAAGATTATTAAAGGTAAGCTTTCATGGTAAAACGTCTGAAAAACTTAATCCAGCGACAACGACCCCCGAGATTGAAGGGCAGTCGAAAAAAGAAAGAGAAAAAATCTGCATCAATAACAGATAAATTTTCTTGATCAAAACCATTTTCATTATTTTCTTGAGGTTTCAGAAGTTAGTTTTTTCTTATTGCCGGAAATATATTTAAGGACTACTTTGGCTATAATTCAAAGTTTTTTATTCGAGATTTAAGGAGCTAAAGGAGAAACGATTTGTAACACCCAAAAATTTAAGGACGGCAATAGTTAAGGTATTCGACTTAATTAGTATCAAGCCAATACAGATTAGTTTTGATCGTGGATGATTTTTAGAAGTGATATTAAAATTCCTCAAGATTTATTTCTGGATTTTTATTAAATGCCGATAATAATTCACCACGAAAATGAAATGGGTCAGTTGAAACTCAGCTGTCCAGTCCACAGATTTAAAGTGCTTGAAAGGGGGTTTTAAAGGGCTCATAAGTTATGAGTCATAACTAATTATTCTTATATTCCGATAACAATATCGGATATTTGATGGTATATTGGGAAGAATACATCAATCCAGTGAAAAGTTTTTCATCAAGAGCCCATATCGGTATCTGTCAAAATGCACCGAGGCCCTTAACCCTCCGAGGCAAATACCCTTTTGAAAGGGTAAAGTCACTCTAAATCAGCCAAAAATGATTTAAAAAAGCTCTCTTTCGAATACATTTTAAAACGCAACAATGTGAATTTGAAAATATCACCCAAAATTTTTCTGAAAAAAAGGTTCAAATTTTATGACGAGTTGATTGGAAGGCCATTTTTCGCTTAAGGGTGTGGGTGTCGCAGATTTTTGACAGTTTACGAAGCTATTTTTGGATAAACTAGCAGAGCTGA
>SCLH01002292.1:1842-17219 GCA_004367855.1 Oikopleura vanhoeffeni
ACAGTGCGGTTAAGGAAAATAAAACTTTGAAAATATAGAAAATTTTGGAAATTTTTTGACATCGAAAATTTTTATATATATATTTTTGGAAGCAAACCAGCCACGAAAATGACAATGCAACTAAAATTAGCTTCCTATCACTTCTGAGTCTCGAGATACAGCCTCCGTCGGTTACCCCCTTAAGGGGGTAGTGTCCAGCAAAATCGTTTGGCTGAAAATTTGATATAATACTAAACTGACCCTGAAAAAATTTTTGCTTGACACTACCCTCTAAAGTTCAAAATTTTGAATCGGGCTTCCCGAAAGCCTTCGGGTTGGAGATCCATCTGACAAAAGTTTTAATTGTATCAAAATCAACAAAATGCATATTTTTAGACCAAACCAAAATGATCAGAAAATGTGAAGGCAGTACTGGTACCCTTGACTCCAGCAATTCCGAGTCAACCAGTTCTGTGCGTGATTCAGATTGTCACAGCCGATTCATTTCATCCAGAGAAGAGGATTTGGAAGAAAAAGCTTTTCAAATAGTTTCAAATGCCATTGATTTTGCCAAAATGGAGATTTGTGATCGACTACAAGCAGTTAAACAGCCAAATCAATTTCCTAGACCTCGTGACAATAAAAAAAAAGCAAAAAAGTCCGCTTTTGGAACTGTGTGGAATCATGCGGCGCCAAAGTCGAAAGAGATTAATGTTATTGCGAATGAATTAGTTGATGATATCATGACAGGAGCAATTGAAGAATTTTATAATTTACCACAAAATATAAGGAATGGTGAAATATTTTTGCATGGCATTCTCTAAGAAATTAACTTTCTAAAAAAATCTCTCGAAAAGCTTATGTAACCGTAAAATTGAAGAGTTTTGAACAAATTTTCTGAATAAGTTTTTTAATCGAAAATAAGCACGTATTTTGAAAAATAAACTGCGAAAAAATGCGTAAGCGGAAATTTTTGGTTAGCTGAATATTTTCTGTTTTCGAGCATATCTCAGTAAAAACAAAATAAATGGATTTTTTTCACCGCAAATCTTCTCTATTTTTTATTTAACTCAGCTGAGAAGTACTTCGATTTTTGTAAGATCCTTATTTTTTTGATACGTACCTTTTCAAACGGTCGACACAATATAACCGTGAAAAAATTTAAAATATACTGGGAATTTCAGTTGGAGATATTCATAGTCAGCATTTTCGAATGATAAATTTATACCATTTTCAGCCAACCTTCTACTTTTGAAATCGAAGAATATGCCAATTTAGCTCGTGATATTGTTATGGAAGCTATTATAGCTGCAAAATCAACTATTTCAGAATCAATTTAATCTGTATTTTTTGTATAAAATCTTGAAGAATTTCCTCACTTAAATTGTAATGGAGATATCTGAATTGCAAACACTTTTACGTACTTTGAAGACTCAATTTTTAAAACTTCCCGTTTATATATTTCTGTGAGTTCTGATGAACATAAAAGTTTGATCAATATATTGTAAATAAATAATGTCATACTTCTAATTAATGAATTTTCCGAAGAGACCTTGCACCAACCTAATCGCTCCTTACATGTTCTTGCGTATGAACGCCCCCTCTTGGCGACCAATGATCTTGCTTGGAATCCATTTTTGAAAAACAGAGAAAATTCCCCCTAAATTTTTTTTGCATGCTTCATTTCTCATCGATGACTCGATTCAGGTTTATTTTCAAAGAAAAAAAAATTATTGAGCAGTTGTTGTTATTGATATTTAATTAAAAACATATATACTTCTTAGTATAGAATAGACTATATGATATAGTCTATATAGTCTATATCCCTTTATCACACTTTGGTTAGAATGCGTAGACAGTATTCCTTTTAACGTGTGATTTAAACGTTGTGGCTACGCATTTTCACCAAAGTGGGATAAAGGGATATAGCTAGGGTCATACCCGGGGGTAAAATCGTCTTTTAAACTAATAATTTTATCAACGCATGAAAGTAAACACTCGGAGCAGAATTTTTTGGGAAAAATTCTGATCTGAAAAAAAATTTTGAAAAATTTTTTTCGGGTAAAATGGCAATTTAAAGTTTAAATTGTCGATTTGAGTGCCCCACCAAACCCCACCAACTGCCTATAAGGCTTAATCGAAAGCTTGGAAAATTCTGTACCGATAAACATTAAAAATTTTTGGTGCTAACCAATGCAGCTTGCAATTTTTTTATAAAAACGTCATTTCTGCCTACGCATTTTTCATCAAAATGACCATAATTTTTCAAAATCGACAAAACATTTTTTTTTTCAAAATTTCTGAAATTTTTTTTTTGTAGTAAATAGCTTAACTTTTTCTTAACACGATCCATTTAATTAAAAATTTGATGAGAAATATATTATACCTGAAGTGCTCTACAAAGCCCAAAAAGGTGTTTTTCAATGCTTAATTTCTGACCACTAGGTGGCTCTAAAAATTTTTTGATGGTCGGATTCGTTTTTTTTTAGATGAGTTAACCCTATAAGTTTATAAAAATATTGCTGACGCTTTTAGTTTGGCAGATAGTGCTCCCGGGTATGACCCTAGATATAGCCTATATCATATAGGACTATATCCCTTCAACACCTTTTGCTTAATCTGAGAGATTTGGGTTGAGGGAACCAATCCTAACACTCCTAAGACCCCTCCTAGCCACTCATGAGGCCGCTTTTTAGCCCACATCTCTCAGATTAAGCAAAAGGTGTTAAAGGGATATCTCTCTTCAACACTATGAATAAGATTTGGTTCGTGTCTAGTAAACGTAGTGTTATTTAGAAAGAGGGACCAAATCTCATTCTTAGTGTTAATGGGGGATATAATATAGTATTCCCGCAAGAACGACGGTGCATGGACTTAACATTTTTCGATGAAGATATAAATTTTCACCGAAAATTTAAATTAAAGAAACCTGTCTCATTTTAAATAAATGGTTATTAAATATATTATTTTTAAACTTCAAACATATTGACAAACAATAACAAGCTTGAAAATTGTATTTTTGATACTCAATAAATTGACCATTTGAATCAAAATAACACAAAAAATTCTCTGATGGACACATGTTTCTTCGAAAAATTAAGTATAGATGTAGCGTGTGTTGTATAAAATCTCGCAATATCAGATGAGTCTGAAACCCACGCTCAGCTTTATCCAAATGAGAGGAAAAACTTGCTCTTTTCATGCACAGTCGGAAATAAATAATAGTCGTTAATTATAAATTGTTAAACAGAAGATTGTTTGCAAATAAAGTTATCATAAGCCTTAAAAATTTTGGAGTACATTCACAGTGATTTAATTTTGCGGGTTCTTAATTTGAAATATCATTTGGCATTTATTAACAATTTTTTGAAATCGTAGTATCAGTGAATCAAATAAATGTTGTACGTTTAAATTTGAGCCTTATCATAAGGCCGTTATGCGCGTTAAGAGATTTTAACTCTCAGAATAGCAGACTATTTCTGGAACCATAGTGACTTCTGGTCACGCGTGACCAGACGTTTCAAATCAAGCGTATAACCGAAGATTCATAATCAACATATATTTCTTTTTTGCTCATAATATAATTCAGATAATTTGCTCCAGTCCTATAGACTTGTTTAAATAAAAATATAAAGGCATCGAATGTTAATAAGAGAATAAAAACTCTCCCATTTCACAATTTACACAATTAAGGGTATCCCGGCCCCTAATTTGACATATTCTCGATGAAATTTCAATCAAACAGGGCTTCAATGATATTATTCAGATCAGCCACTTTGTAAAACTAGCCTTAAAGTTGCGAAAAAAATGTGCCAAAACTTTTTTGTATGACCACACTCCTTCACACATATGCGGCACAAGAGCCACTTAAGCCAAAACGGAGAATCTATCTCCTCCCAGGTTTTATTTTGAAATAAACCCAAATTTTAACATAACCTGTATAATTAGTATACCAACTTTTAAGGGGCGCTTTTGTTGATAAATCCTATATTTACTCTAGAATATGTAAAAACCAGTCCAAAATACCGGTTTTTGGACTTTTTTCATCGGAAAATCTATCTCCTCCTAGGTTTAATTTCAAAAATTACTCAAATTTTTGCAAAAGCTAGCTCTAAACAAAAAAAACTTTGTATCAGGGTTTTTGTCAAATTTCGACCCCAAACAAAAAATATGAATTTTTCAAGGTCACGTGAAAATTTTTTCGAAGAAAATGTACTTCGATTTTTTTGTAAGTAGGCTCAAAAGTAAGCTGGAGTTACACTGAAGAGAAAGTTGATTTATAATCACAGTACTTATTTTTGCAAAAAATTTCGAATCTATCCAATATCCGTCAGTTTCAAAAATCTTTAAATTTTAATATCTTTATATAATTAAAATGGCAAAAAATGTTCTCACTTGACCTTAAATGAGCTTAATTCAACGCAGAATTAATTAACTCAATTTTCAGTATATATTCCAACATAGTAAAAATCCGAGCAGGTCCGAACCGATTACGTCCGAGCACCGAACCGATCCGATCTTGACTTTTCAAATCTGGCTTCCGAACCGAACCGATCCGATCACATTTTTTCAAACTAGGGTCCGAACCGATCCGATCTTGTAAAATTTTGAGGCCCGAAATTTCCGAACCGAACCGATCTTGAAAATTTGCTCGGATGCCCTTCCCTGCTTGAAGGGGGTTTTATAGGCAACCCATATCTTTTGTACTGAATGTTTTATTGACTGGATTTAACGATTTTTGATCTTCACGTAGCTTGTTTGGTTATATAAAAAAATGAAACTAAAAAAACGACAGTCTGAAATTTTTTGTAAAATTTTAAATAAGCTTATTTTCATTATTTAGGTTCTAAAGACAAGTCGTATCATTTTAATTAAAAGTGCTAGATCTTATTTTATAATTTTTGAACTCAAAATGGGTTTTGAAGTTATAAACAACTCAAAAAATTGTTTGCCATCTAACATGTAAAACAATAAAATTTTCCGTCACTAAAATAGCAGAGAACAGTTCCTTTCGCCATCTTTCATAAATTTACGGTGAGAAAATCTAATAAAATTAGTAGAATTTTGGTTCAACATGATATCATAAAAATTTCAATTAAAAGTTCTTTCAGAGATTGCGAACTAAAATATTAGAATTTTTCAGTAACTTCCTTTGTCTATGCCGAGAGTAATCAGCTATTCGAAAAGTTCATTTTGACTATAAAACCTTCTTAAGGGGGTGGTCGTCGCAAAATTGGCCAAAACGTAGTTTTGTAATCGGTTTCACGCTGAATGTAGAAACAAGAAAGATATGAAACCACCAGAAATGATATATTTGAGTCAATAGACGTCGAGTCAGGGTCGAAGTTGATTGCACTGATTGTCACTTCCGCCGGAAATGACGTCCAAAAAAATTCTCTTCGAAAAATTGAAAGTCTATCTCCTCCTTGAGTTTTTGAGGTATCGACTTTATTTTTTGTTTTAAAATCACCGTAATTATCATATATTAGGCTGTTTGCTCAAAAATTTTCGATTTGGATGAAAATCGCTTTAAATCTGGAAAAAACGCTTATTTTAGCTTTAAAATCATGAGTTTTCAAAACCTATCTTGTCCGTCAATTTTCAAAATTCAATTTTTTGAGTAGCAGAAACGTAAAAAACAAAAAGATTTTCTTTCGTTTTACGCTCAAAGAATTTCGACAAACTTTCTTAGTTTCTCTCCAGCGAGGTCAGAAACCAAAGTGAGAATTTGATTTTAGTCGAAAAATTTTTATTTTTTAAATATTCATTAAAAATTAAATTTTCATAACTTATCGGACGCAGAATTCAATGTAGTTTCAGAAAATATAAATTTTATATTCCTGCGATGAAAATTAAGCCTCAAAACTCAAAATCAAATTGCCAAAAAAAAACTATTTTCTAGAATAGTACTTTCGAGGGTAGTTAGGACTCCAAAAATACCACTTATTGATTTCAAATGCAGAAAATATGCAGTTTTGAAGTTTCTAGGAAAACTGACCTCATTACACATTTTTGGCCAATTTTGCGACGACCACCCCCTTAAATTATAAAAAAAACTAAAACTAAAGACCTTTTAAAATTATTTTCATTATTCTAATGCAAAGTATTAGAAAATATATTTAGATTTTTAGATTTGTTTGACCACACAATTTGTGGTCGTAGAATTGTTTTTGTAGGTACGAATTAACAGTTCGGAATGTGTGTCTATGGGCAACATACCTTAGCAGAACATTTTTTTTATTTTAAAGCGAAAGTGACTATTAAATAAAAAGGCAACTAAGAAAATGAGCTGGCTCTAGGTGTTTAAAAATTAGTTAGGACTTGGTGACTATGCACAATTTCTTTTTAGAAAGCAGAAACACTTAATTACTACTCCGTTTATATGTGAATAATTTCAGAATATTTTTAGATATAAACCTTCCCCAAGGCTATCACTTATTTTATATAAAACTACTGAACATGCTTTTATCATCAACAAATTACAAAATGAGATTAATTTACTTTTTATTTCTTGCATATGAAATCCGAGCAAGAAGTTTGAGCGACTGGTTCAAAGATACTTTCACCACAGTCAAAGAAAGCGTAATAGATCCTGTTCAAAACTTTGTAGAAGATGATTTTGTCTCATTTGTGAAAAATAAAGTCGTGCCGTTGGGAGAAAATGATGTTTTTGGAGAAAATGGTGTTCTTGAAAATGGTGTTAAAAAAAAAGTTGCTGAGCCAGTTTCAGAGTTTGTTGAAGAGAAAATTGCGCCAGAAGGAACATCCGCTATATCCTCAATACAATCATGGGTTAACACTTTGTTTGGTTAAAATTTTCTGATAATAAAAGCAGTTATAATTTATAACTTATAAATAACGTTTGTTTTCTTCATGAAAGTTGAATTGATCATACTATAGTACTAATTAAGAAAAAACAAGATGTAGAGGAAAGAGTGAACAATACCAAAGAGTTGCCCCTCATGCTTTTTTTATGGAGAAGGTGACAGCTCTCCGTAAAATTTTTGACCAATTTCTCTGAATATAAATTTAAACATAGGTTGTATTTATATTGTATCTTAAATATATAAAGCTCTGAAGCGTGTTTTCAAATACCTGGCCAACTGCTAGAAATACGAAATTTAAACTAAAAAAGCGATTTGAATAAGAAGACATAATACCATCACATACTCAAACAACCTGAAATGTTATGACACCTATGATTGGATTTTTTTTTCACTGTTTGATGTTTTGTCAAGACGTTTTATAATGTCATGTTGTTTGGTTGACTTCGGTTAACCAGTTCTATAAGACAGATATTAATGACATTTTTTTAAAAGATTACTGTCAAGGAACTGAGCTTGTATATATTAAGGCCTCCCGAGCAAAAAATCAGCTACCCGACAAAAAGGTGCTATGAGTCTGAAAACGGACAAAGTGAAGTTTTGAGCACAAATTTTTGACTGAAAACTATTTGTTTGGGCAACCAACTTAGGTGGCGCGCATGTATTTGGGCGGTCAAAGTTATTTTCAAAATTAAGGCAATTGTATCGAAATTTTTTATTTAAGTATTATTATCGGATGCAAAAACAATTTTCTCCACATTGACATCTGACATTTATAGCCAAAAAACGTCCTAGATCTGGAAAGTTTTCAAACTCATAGGACCCTTTTATCGGGTGCTATTTTTTGCTTCGAGAGGCCTATATATTTAAGTGGGTCTCTACTAGAGATTATCTAGCCGATTGTTGTTACCGGTGCTTTCGTCGCCAAACACGGGTTGAACGCGAATTGCCAGGCCTAGAGATTCCAATCTGAGATATTATCAAAGATTGGGATTTCCGTAGGTTAGCTACTAAGTCTAGCTTTTTTCCACGCTAGGCTGGATTGCGGCGCTAGGACGCCTTGTATTATTATGTGTGGTGTCAACTAGCAGTAAACAGGGCTAACCGCTTAGCTAAAGTATAGGCTATTATATTAAGTTTTCTAAATTCTAATCCTTCAATTTAAAAAAAATAATATAAGTTCAGAAGAAGTATTTCTGGAATTTGGAACATTGAAATAATTCACTAGTAATTTTGAGCCTGTTTGCGTATTTTGTCTTTCAAGTTAATCGAGTAACTTTATAACTGATTCTTGTCATTAATGTTAAGCATCGGTAAATGCCGATTTAAGGTGAATGGATCACTACGTTGCCGAAAATCGGTCTACGGTTTAATCCTGAAATGAAATAATGAAAAAATATATATATAAAAGTCACATTTTTAATTTGGAGATATGCTGTTTCGAAACTTTTACACAATCTGCTGTTTTGCAGATTGTAATCTATTGGGAACTCTAAAGGAACAACTTAATCGTTCTCACCGAGGACAGGTGAGGAAAGAAACTGGGAGACTTGAAACTGACCTTTAGTAATATTTTGTTTTAAACAATAATTGTTCAATTTATACAAAAATTAATTTATTTTTTGACATTATTGTTTTAATTAAGGGGTGGTCAGTCGCAGATCAGAAGAAATCTCCTTAATTTTGCGAAACATGCAGTACTTGTTATTTAGAATCAAAATTTTAGATAATTTTAAATCGATTGGTGGTGATTCTCAGAGCTCCCACCTATCCCGGAAGCGTAATATACTGTTTTAATTAATTTCGTGAGGCTTGAAAATTTGAACTGCACCTTTAGTATTATTTTATTTTAAAAAATTTAATTTTATAAATTATAGTTTGATTATTCACTACAAAAATGAACTGGACTTTAGTATATTTTTATTTTAAAACAATAATTTATCACAAAAATTTAATTCCGTTTTGTGAAACTTAATAATATTTCTTTTTTCCGTTATTTTATTTTATTTCTGAATTATTTATAAATATTTATTGTGTTAATTAATTTTGAACTGACTTTAGTATTATTTTTTTTAATTTCTGGGTTGAAATCAAACATTGTTTTTAATTATTTAGGAAATATCATGAGTTTTTATGATGTTTAAACCGCAGACTTTACCACTTTACGGCGTCGGTTTGATCATTTTCTATAGTTTTTTTACAAGCTTAACTTTATGTTGAAGTTCACTCTTTTGTTTATTTATTTCACAAAGATTTTTTTTAGCACTGATACAAGCCGAAGTTCAAAATATTTTATAATAAATTATTATAAAAACTAGGATTTAAGCTTAGATTTTAAAGCTTTATACTTAGCTATGCGTCAACCCTGCTAGTACACCACGCACATATAACACAAGTGCTGTGCGCGGCCTTTGCGGTAGCAAAAAAAGCTAGGAGTTAGAAGTGTGTGGATTCCTAGGCCTCAGTTTTCGCCGTTCGCGTTGACCAATGATGTTTCGGCCAAAACCGATTACGAAAAAATACGATTTCGATCTTTTGGAGTAAAAGGTCGTTTAAATATGACGCGTATTTTAGGGAATCTTCATAATTTATAACCAAAACTTTGTGACTCCATTTTGACTCTCTACACGTGTCTTACAGTATAACCTGTTCAAACCTTTTTTAATAACCTTTTTTAATACCTTAATAAAACTTATTCCAAGATATTTAATAGTGTTTTTTCATTACCATCGAGCTCCACGTTTTTACACATACACAAATGAGAACATTTCAGATTTGAACCAAAGTGACGCAATAAGAGCTTCGAAAAAAGGTTCAAACAGAAAATCTCAGATAGAGATAACTTCCTTTCGAAAATATATAAATAAGAGTAAAAGTAAGATTTAACTTGGGACAAACACTTAGATAAAATCGATTATCAGACGAGGTTAACAATGTAGAAGTCTGAAAAGTTTTTAATTAAAACAAATGTGGAGAAAGAGTCGTTGACGGGATTATTTTTATTATTCATCTAGATCCTATAGGTTTTATTGGTAATTGGTTTAGTTTTAATAAGAGCTGCTCTCTAAGACAATCAGTTTTTATTCTACCCGAAAGAAGCCCATTGATGTTTTATTTCATTTTCTGAAATGAACACCTCTCAGTATGAGTTGACTCAAGTCTTGAGTCTTCAACATGTCAGATTTTATTTTGTTAATTCATCTCTAGCTAGAACCTGATTATACACATTATGATTGGCTCATGCTCAATAAACTTGTGATAATTTTGTATGATTTCATTTCTGGTCGGTCGGTGTTGTTCGCCAGCTGGAGCTGAAATCCCTAGCTAAAATTTGATGTCACATACGGTTTGTCCTATCCTGTAAGTTTGTGAATTGCTTGGTTCCAGTTATTCTTTACAGGTTAATCTTATATCTTTTTTCCTAAATTAACAAAATTTCACACCTAGTATTAGATTTTTAACCTTAAAATATAAAACATAATCTCCAAATTAAAATCTTCGTGCATTATTCATGCACTGAAGATAAATTGTCTAAAAACTGTATAATTAAAAGTAATTTTAAATTGCAGCAGATTGTAATTTTGTTGTGACATGATTTTGTAAAGTGAGTTAGTCTGTTTCTTAAAAGGCTAAAATATTCACCTATTTTGCAAAGACTTACTAGCTTGACGAGAATTTTTTAATGAATGTGATTATGTTTGTTGAGTCATACAGCCTAAGTTTTCTCGTTTACGTCGTTTTTTTATTCCGCAAAAATAATCGATGGTGAATGGTCAATATTCGGAATAACTGTATCTGATTGGTTCATAGAATCTGAATAAAAAACGCCGTAAAGAAGAAAACTCAGGCTGTACTATTTTCAAATGAATAAAATTTTTATTAAAAAGGGAAATGTCTGTTTTTAAAGGACCCTAAAATTACCGGTGAAATTATTTGGAACAGGTTTATACTATTTTTTTTGTTCTTTGGACGATAATAAAACTTTCCAAGATCTGTCGGGACATCTTGCGCTGTACAGCCGATTTTTCGATTTCTGTTCAAACCGGTAAGTTATCGGTTCTCTATTAACCGCTTTAAGGATGTTTCTATACTTTTGAAGACCGGTACAAAAAATACAGGGGAGTTTCAGACCCAATTAATAAGATGCCGTGCAATTATGTCAAAGATCAAAATTTGACGAATTCTTAGTTGTACCATTCCAAACCCCATAGTATCGTTCCATTTCTCACATTTTTCGTATGTCAAATATGAATATCTAAAATCCGGGAAAAAGGCGCATTTCTTGTAGATGATACTAAAATTTCAGCTTGATTTACTCAAAATGAGCCCTGTTCCCAGATTCGAGATATGATATAGTTGGGTTCTTTACCCCGTAAACGATCGTGAGGCTCAATTCAAATAATAATAAAAGCATAGAGATGTATGGCTGGTTGTGTTCTTTTCTCAAGAATCTGCTTATTTTTCAGGCAATCATATAGCCCGAATTTAGATATCACTTCATATTTCCAGTCAAATTGAGGAATATTCGAATTAAGCCTTTCGAGCGCATACGGGGTGAAGACTTATGCAGTATGANTCATACTGCATAAGTCTTCACCCCGTATGCGCTCGAAAGGCTTAATTCGAATATTCCTCAATTTGACTGGAAATATGAAGTGATATCTAAATTCGGGCTATATGATTGCCTGAAAAATAAGCTCATACTGTATGAGTCATGCTGCATTGACTATGCAACTTAAAGGTGTTCTAAATGCCAATTGTTGTAATTGCTGTGTATTTTCACCACTTTTGAATGGTCTAAAACTTGTGATAAAAATGATCAAACGTAAAAATTGATAAAAAATATTATTGTATTTTTAAATAAGTAACAAACACGTAAAGCATTTTACAAAAATAATTTTGAAAACGCACAATTTCTCTCCAGCAGCAAAAAATTCGAGCAAATATTATCCAAACTGATTGAAATTTTCAAAATAACACAGAAACAAAGTTGCCGACTATCTTATAGACAATAAATAATTAGTTAACGTTTAGGGCATTCGTGAAAATAAAAAAAAAATTGAATTTCTTAAACTTCACAAAACTCTTTTATTTCAAATGGAAATATTATCGATTAAAGCGAAAAAAATTAAGCACATAAAATGCTTACAAACGTTGAGATAGAATTCGTGTCATTTTGCGTTGATTTCTCGGGATCAAGGATACTGCGTGCGCTGCTTCATTGTGAATAGTAGCGTGTTAATCGCATAAAAAATATTGAGAAGCCTAATTTCCTTCAATAAAGGAGATGGACGATTCAAAATATACTTTTTCTGGACACTTTTTTACATAAAATTAACTTTTCTACTTCTATCATATCTTTTTTAATCTTTCTGTTATACGCGAATTTTGGATGAAACTCCAAAAATAGACTTTTACGTCGAAGTATCGATTTTAATTAGTCACAATAGATTTATCAGACCCGATTTACCATGAAATAATATTTTGTTTGTTCAATTTATCAAAAAACACACTTTATTTGTGTTTGTAAATTGACATGTAGAACCTCCTTAATCAATGTTTGTTAATACCGAGATGACAAAAGAAAAACTCGGTGGCGTTTTGGTTTAATCGTACAGTAGAAATGTTTAAAAGATTGAATTTTTTTATTATCTTTTCCATAAATTGGTACGTGTTGTTGTCCCACTGTATGTATAGTAGTGTATGTATACTACTGTATTCGGAGTCAGTACTTAAAAGTGAGTTTGAAAATATTCAGAAATTCTTAAATTTGATTTGGTCGAAAAATCTGGTAGAAAAATTATTTTATTTTATTCATGATCACAGAATGTTTATCGTTGTCATTTGCAACACCTCAGATAATCTTTAATTTTTCACCCATTAGGTCTTTTGACCGCTTTTCGACTGTTATTCAGTACTTTAACAAAAAACGCGTATTGACAAGCAATTTTTATCAATGAGTTTTCATTTAAAATTTTCATTATTACTCAATTTTGTATATAAAAAGCGGTTGGTTTTATTTATCATTATGAATAACTGAATATGTACGGGATTCTCTTCGACTTCTTTTTTTATTATTAGAATCATTGATTGACAATCTCGAGGGTCGTCGGGAATTTCCATTACTTCTTCCATTTGTTTTTTTGAAATTGTCTGGTACGGCTGAACCGCGCCGAGATCGTCCTTTGGTACGTTTTAAATTATCGACTGAAGTTCGTCGAGCCATTTCGGCTTTTTCGCGATTTTCTTGCTCTTCTAGATCGCGTTTTTTCCATTTTTGCACTGCGGTGACAAGAACTATCAAAAGGGTTCCGATGACGATTGCTGCTATGCTACAAAATAAAGGGTGAGTTTTAAAGTCAAAAAATAGATCTTGAAGGCCTTCAAGTTCCTTCATAAAACGAAAAAAATTTTCGCTAAATTCAAATTATTTTGATAACCCAAAAACTAATGAGAAAGTTTAACCCCCAAAAAAATGATATCATTCGAAAAAATTCTCCTGAAAAAAACAATGAAAAGTTGAATTTGAATCTTTCGGTCAGTATTTTGACTTCAGTGTGTAGATTTCAAAAAATAATGAATTTAAAAACTTTCAGATCAGAATTGGTATCTTTAATTTTAAATATCCTTAATTAAAAGCAATCTTTATTGTGAAAATTCAGATTAGATCTTACGGGTCATAAAAGTCTGTGAAAAATTATATTCAAAAATTGTTTTCAAAAGTCTTTTGAGAACCTTCAAATATTCATAACCACTTCTTTAAACTAGTGCTAAATACATTAGAGCATGAGTCGGCAGACCGGCTTGAAAAAACCTGATNCGGATTGAGAACATTTTCGTGGTAAACTTAATCGGATAGGATCGGATTGACGTCAATCCGATCAAATATTTCCGATCTAGATCGGAATCTGAAGAATGAATTTTGGAAGAATTTTCATAAAGATTTCTGGGGCTTTTATATTATGGAGTATAATATTAGCTTCATAAATTAAAATTTTTGATTAATGATTAGGCCGGACGCGGTGTATCTAGAAGACGGCACAAAAATATAGATACTCTCTCTAAACATTATTATGATTTTGGAAAAATTTTCTGGAAAATTTGATAATTTTTTCCGAAATTTAATAACTTTGTTGTTAAAAAATTTGAAAATTTATGAACTTTCTTCTAAAGTGAAAACCTTTAAATTTTAAATGATTAAGAATTATGAATGGATAAGAAAACTTTGTTCAAAACCTTCGTTCAAATTTTTAATATTTTTGAGAAAATATTTAAATTTTCTTAGAAATTGGAAATTTTTCTTATAAGTTTGATAATTTTCATCGAAATTTCTTAACAAATTTTGAAGAAAGTTTTTTTTTTAATTATTATGAAAATTTGAAACTTCAAAAAAAATAAGTAATGTTTTGAAAAGTTTGTCATAAAATTTCAAAACCTTTTTTATTAAATTTTGACAGTTTTCCAAACAATTTTCGGACTTTTCGGTTCATCTGAAGCACATTTTATTCTAAATTCTTAATGAGCCTGGAATTTTCTTTCCAAATTCAATCCAATCCAATCCGATCAAGTTCTGCCGACCCCTGCATTAAAGTTTCAAAAATGTTATTTTTTTTAGGTTGGTATCTCTAGGCCTATATTTTCGAGTTCGCGACTGACCCGCGTTTGACCAATAAAAGCACTGGGCATCACAAAGATGGCCAATTAGGGCTTTTAAAACCCTAAGTTAGTTTAAACGCTAAAATAAAGGCCTTGGAATCTCCTTTTTAGATATATATTGTTTTAACCTTAAGGGGGTTGTCCATGCTGGAAAGGCTTCTTCGAAGGTTCATAACTTTTTATTCCTTTATAACAGTCTCATAAAAATCTCAGGAATAGTAGCTTGTAATCTGTGGAACACATTTTAATTCTGACTTTTTTCATAGCATGTTCGACCAACCGGTAAATTGAGTAAACCGCGAGCAATTTTTTTTTGAAAGTCCTATTTCTTTTACGCCTAATTTCAAAACAACGTCATTTTCGGAATGTAACAAGCCCAAGGGGTGGTGAGTAATATATTGTAAGGATTTTTTGAATTTCGCTGTTAATCTACAAAAAAGTTCGCGAAATCGAAAATTTTGAATATGAAAGTGATAATTAGACAACTTGAATGCCTCCAAAAGATTCCTTGGGTACGGTTTGCTGGAAACAATGTTAGCAACTATGATCTGATTTTGAACAAAAACGGTGCTAGAGATTAAAAAATGATTTTGATGAAAAAGTTATTTTTTTCCTAGAATCCGCTGTGTTCAAAATCAGACCATAGTTGCTTATATCGGTTCCAGCAAACCGTACCCGAGGAATCTTTTGGTGGCATTTTAATTGTCTAATTCTCACTTTCATATTCAAAATTTTCGATTTCGCGCCCTTTTTGTAGATTTACAGCGAAATTCAAAAAATCTTTACAACATCTTGCTCATCACCCTTTGGGCTTGTTACATTTCGAAAATGACGTTGTTTTGAAATAAGGCGAACAAGAAATAGGACTTTCAAAAAAAATTTGCTCGCGGTTAACTCATTTACCGGTTGGTCGTGCTG